>VZTO01016118.1:1671-19722 GCA_013400615.1 Syrrhaptes paradoxus | reverse complement strand
GGGTCTGTGGTGTTAATGTAATCCTGCACACTATTGCCCTCATCACTGCTCATAGCAGAGCTTGTAGGCTGTTTTTATAACACTAGTTCCACTGAATTTTTCAAGGCTAAGCATGGGTTTGTTAATGGATGAGAGGCAACGGGTGTGTAAACTGAAGTACAGGATGTTCCATGTAAACATAAAAAAATCTGTTACTGTGAGGATGGTCAGACACAGGAGCAGTTTGCTCGAGAGGATACGGAGTCTCCAACCCTGGAGACCCTTAACTGTTCTGTGATTCTGTCATTTCAATTAAATAAATAGAATTGCAGAAAATTCTTCTGTTATATTTACTTCTAATTCTGTGTTAACTTAAGTCTTCACTTTTCCTGATGGATTTCTTGCATTAAAATCAAGTGTAAACTATCCTTTACCCTAATATGGTGGTTTTTTTAAGTTAAACTTTTTTNTACCTACATATCTTTTTGATTTTTTCCAAAATATATCCTTTTACTCTTCTCCAATCATATTTATATTTTTCTTCTGCACAGTATTATTGCACTTGTGGATGTGTGCTCTTTGACCTGCAATTTTGTGTGTCAGTTTTTGAAGATTTATGAAATATTGTCTTGCACTCAAGATGTGAGAACAGTGAGGTCTCTGAATTTTGTTCCTAGCTTCAATGTTGCCATTTTTATATCTATACTCTTTTCTCTTTAACCACCTTATCCTTATGTCCAAAATCAAATATAGTTTTTTAACCAGAGACAAATTTACATTTAAATTTTAAAATTTAAATTAATTAATGTAACAAGTCAGTAATTAACACTCTCATTTTCCTTTCAGAAAGGGAATTTGTGATAGAGTAAGGGATGTAGAGAGCAAAGTCAGCTGGTCTGTGGAGCTCAGAATGGAAAACGGGCCTGGATACTTTCAAATCAGAAGACACTAAAATGATTCCCTGATATAGGGATATGAGCCAATAAAGAAAAGAAACACATAATAGGAGATGAGGTTTGTTTGGTTCGGTTTAGTTTTTTTTCCTCTGTATTCATCTTTTAGGAAGTCTTTCCAATCTACCCAGTCAAATCTAGTATAGCACCACTACCATCTGGAAATGTATGCGGTTCCTTATAAGAAGGAAATTTGCATATAAAACTCTTAATAAATCATGATTGCATTTAAATAAGGAAAAGAAAATATATTTACAGACTATAAAGTCTTTTCCTGAGTTAGGCAAACTTGGATTTCAGTGTGTTTTCTTGATACTTAAGTTGTATTTCTTCATGTCTGAACCAAAACATAAGGGACAGATTTGGCAACAGAAGTAGCAGCCTCACACTGCAGCTTGCAAGTCACAGGACACATCATTCATGGTAAAAAAGGGCTGGTCAGTGTTGTTAATTCTGATCAGAATGGAAACTATAGAGCTCAACAGTCAACAGATAGTACTTTTTTTTCCCTAGAACTTTAGTTATAGTTGATTTGTTTTTTACACTTTTATTTATTTCTAGAAAGCTTTTTATCATGTATCTTGTGGGTACTAGAGAAAGGTACATACTTTTTTACAACACAGAGGGCCTCTGTGTTTTTTTTTCCTAATACTGGCTGCAGAATTAGTTTCTGATATCCATATTAATATTGAGTATTATGTTACTCTATAAACTGATGGGTTGATAAAGGAGTTAAGACCCCTTGAATTCTTTTGTGGTGTTTGGGTTTTTTGAGGGGAAGACTCTACTTGTGTTTTACAGTGCTGCAAGGAAAGAGTATTTTGTGAGGCTGGGTAATTACCACCTTCAACTATCATTATTAGCTTTCAGACAGCCAGTTCTTGGATTACCATCACTTTACTGCATCTGATGATGTCCCCTCTTATATGAGCAAAGCTTCCTCCCCTTCACCCCTACCCCTAAAGCTGAAAAATTAGTAATTAAAAAATGGTGATACTGCATTTCACGTGATAGTCTGATCATGACGAAAGGTGTGTCTAGACTGACTTTGTTCAGTACTTGCCTCTTACTCTGGAGAATACGTGTCATCAACTAAATTTCTTTTAACTCTATTGCTAATACTATTTTATTGATAGGTATACTTGTGTCATTTTGCTTATAAAATGGAGAAGCCAGCAAGCAGCACAGAGCAAATGCTATTAAAACTCTCTGTAGTTATTATTTGATTATTAGGCTTTCTTAATTATCACACTCTTACGCGTTTTATTGCCCTGCTCTGAGCAGTAAGATGAACAGATAAAATCTGAAAGCTGTAGGGTGATGTCCAGTATGGGTATACTGGACTGAGTCCAGCCAAGGTGAAGGAACTGGAGTGTCTGACATAGAAGAGGCTGAGAGAGTTGCGGTTGTTCAGCCTGGAGAAGGGAAGGCTCAGGGGGATCTGATCTGAACAGACCTGATGGTGATAGCCAATAGCAGGATGAGAGGCAACGGGTGTGTAAACTGAAGTACAGGATGTTCCATGTAAACATAAAAAAATCTGTTACTGTGAGGATGGTCAGACACAGGAGCAGTTTGCTCGAGAGGATACGGAGTCTCCAACCCTGGAGACCCTTAACTGTTCTGTGATTCTGTCATTTCAATTAAATAAATAGAATTGCAGAAAATTCTTCTGTTATATTTACTTCTAATTCTGTGTTAACTTAAGTCTTCACTTTTCCTGATGGATTTCTTGCATTAAAATCAAGTGTAAACTATCCTTTACCCTAATATGGTGGTTTTTTTAAGTTAAGAAACTTTTTTTTTGTAACAAGTTCCTTGTTAGTAGAATCTCATAATAAATGAGTGGGCCTTTTAAGTGCTTATATTTTAACCTTATATGTAAATTAATGAATTATGGTATACGTGAAATAAATAGTCCTTGCATTGCAAGTAATCTCAATTAGGTTTTAAAGTGACCTTTATTTCAGATTGTTAAATTGGTCTCCTAAATTAAGTATCTATAAATAATGGACATTTGTTGTTCAGAGGAATCATTAATTTAGTTTCCTGCATTAAACAGGAATCTGTAGTGGTCATTATTCTCTTAGGAGAAGACACATACAGTCTTAATTTACATGACCAAAATTTTAATATCCTTTAAAAGCCTAACACTATTGATGTGAACATTTTAAACTTTTTTCAAGTTTAAGGTTAAGACAAACATAACATTCTGAAATGACATTGAAATACAGTTCAGTGGGAAGGGGCATATTTTAGAGCTTATAATGCAGACCAGCTATAAAAAGATTTTTGAATTCCTGCAGGTTGCACACAGTTGCTCACTAATTCAGGTGAGTGAATGGAAGAGCACTGTAAGCATTGCACAAAACCAAATTACTTCAGAATAAGGCCAAGCAAGTGTGTGTCTGCTTTGTTTCCTGATGGTGACTTGGTGTGGTGTTTCAGTAGCACACGCTGCAGGCACTGTATTTACTTACTTCTTGGTCATTGCTTTAAAGAGTAGTCAGAACTTTAGCATTACATTTTACAAATTAAACCTACATGGTCTAGCTATTAGTATCCAAAAATCTGATGACCTGAGAAATGTTTAACTCTTTTAAACCTGAATTCAGTTTAATAATTCTCAGGTCTGTATTGAGACTGATTCCCTGAGTGGTCCGAATATGTAATTTATATTAAGAGCTCTGAACTCTTCACAGTTCACATTTACTGACAGTGAAAAGTGCTTTGACATGCCATTTTTTGCAGACTTGTGTTGTGCTCAAGTGCTGGTTTTGAGATCATTCTTGTAACATACTAGATAAGCAAGCTGCATTATCTGTGCACAGTGTAGTTGGCTCTGGCTCAATATTTGACTAATAATTTAGTCAAATAATTTTGCCCTGAGAGGGCAAAGTGGAACTTGTTTTCATGGCCTGTGTAGCCATTCCCCTAGTTACAAGCTGACCTTCTCCATCAGAAAAGTGCAGTGTGCAGGTGTGAAAGAAGATGTGTGCTTTCCTTTCCTTACGCAGAATATGACTTGAAGCGTTAGCTTTTTGCTGCTTTGTACAATGCCAGATATAGGACTTTGCAAATACGAAGCTCCTCCAAATATCAAACATGAATGTTCTATTGGAAACTCAGTTTTACTTGTCACTAGCTCGCCACATCAGTCTAATTGCATGTGCTTCAGTGCTCCCGGAAGGTTCTCTGTTCTGTGTCAAAGCCAAAACTTGGCTTTTCTGTATAAGCCGCTGCTCTTCTCTTCAGGCTTAGGATTCCCATCTGCACGTTTTCTAACTCATCTGAAGCAGAACCAAAGGTGCTCAAAGAGCCCCAGCACAAAGCTGCTGTTTTCTCTGCTCAGTTTTCATCAAGCCATTATTAGGTGGAGAAAAACAACTTCGGTGTCAAAATGATATTTGGCAGAACTTGAGGCCAACAGAAGTAGTTTTAGTATATAATCTTTAGAAAATGTAGTTGGAAACACTTTTTGAAATATAATAAATAGCATAATATACTGAGGCATAAGTAAACAGTACAGCTTGTTAGTGAATGAGAAAATTAAATTGGCCAGAAACTGAAGTCAGTGGTGAAATGGCTGATGTGATTGTCCAAAGTGAAAGATATAGGAAAATTGAATATATTTTGAAATAATAATTAAGCATGTGTAAAGTGCAATGACAGAACCTCTAGGATAAAATACTAGCATCACTAAAATAAGAAGTTGTAGATTTGTCCTTGATTTCAAAAGGATTATGTTTTTACTAGTTGTCTTGGTCTGTGCTTATGTTTTTAACTTATTTTACAGAGGTGATTTCAGAACTGTTTATATGTATAGCTGATACTTTACATGCACAGCCAACAAAATAGCAGCATTACAAAATAGGATTGCACTACTATGTATTTCTACATGGTGTGGGAAATTTTTGCCACTTAAAAGAGCTTCAGTGTTATGTTGCTGGTGCATTTTTGTGAGATTTTTCTCACAGAGGAACTGGGTATCTGGTTACACACTCATTGGTTAGCTACATGTTACTAATTTTAACTAGTTTAGATTGCTAATAGTCTTGAACAAGTGATATAAGCAAATGAACTACCAACTATGTAAAACATTTAGCAAAAACTGAATGCTCAAGTGAGCAGGGGGTAGTCGTGCTGCAACTTTTTGTTCAAAATGGAAAATAGGGTTAGATTACATTATGTTTTTCTGTCACAAAAACTCTTTGTTTTAGAGCATGAGCTATTTTTTAGGAGCTACCATATTTATTATTTAGTTATATATTGTAAGGGACAGAAGATGCTGTGAAATGCCTTTCAAAAATGCATTAATACAGGGAAAATCTTGGATATTTGATGCCAAAACTGAGTCTCAGGAGTGTATTTGTGTCATGCTGCAGAAGTTCTCTAGGCCTCTAAACTTAGCATGTTAAAGCCGTGCTGAAGCTAGGCATAGACTGTGCAGAAAAGCGGCAAAAGCATTCTGTGTTTCAGAATCTTGGATTAGTTTGTTATATATAGTACATATATAGTATATTATATAGATAGTTACATATTACTATCTTGTGTTACTCAGCAATGTTTATTGAAGCCCTAAGTTTGTGACAATCAGGTTTGCAAAGGATACATGTAAGAATAGCAAAAAATCATGGCACTTTTGTTATGTAGAAGGCATTATTAAACCTTATTTAAAGGTTTAATAATCTTTATTAAAGTTTATTAAAGAACAAAACTGCGTTAGTTGAGTGAAGGGATTTGCAAGTGGAATTTTGGAATAAGGAGTCTACTTACTTTCCTCACTTAAAGTAATCAAATTAAAGGCTGAATGTCCCGACATGCTAGTTAAATTGGCATTCTTTAAGAAAATGCAGATGTTGAAAATGTAAAAATATGCATCAAGGTATGTAGATATTTAAATAAAAACTAAAGCCCCAAACAGAAAATGTTGTTTTGAGTGAACATATTTCAAAAACATCAACATCTGTATGTTTATATCCCATTGTAAAGACCTTAAAGACCTTCATTGTAAGCACTGCCAGATACACTCAGTGTTCCAATTATATTTCATAGTCGATCTTAAGTGGAGAATGTGTTAACATAGACTGACTGTTGATAGGAAAGGCAGTTTCAGAAGATGACTTCATCATTACTCTATATAGGAGGTGCTAAAAAATAATTGGAAAAGGGTTCGCAGGAGGTCCATCATATAGAAGGTAGCATGTTAAATAAAGCATGTAAAAATGAGGAAATTAAATACGAAAAAATAACTGCTAGTCTGGCTTGATACAAAGAAGTAGCAATAGTACAAACATATTTAGTGTGGGAGTAATCCATCAAAGGACTGCGGCTTTCAGGAAAAGGCACTCTCTTGAAGGAGAGAGGGAGGGGATAGCGATAGACTGGCAGCATAAAACAAACCTTTTGTAAATATTGTCTGTTTTTCTTAGTGAGGAAAAAAATCTCACCAAGAGTTTCAGTTTACTTTCAGATTCTAAGCAAGTTTGTCTCCAGTGCTAGCATAGCTTTTGCAGTAACTGAGCAATTTTCACTGTTAAAAGAAATGTGCGTGAGCATCAACTCTCACAAGTGTTACACGCATAGCAGTTGTCTGTTTCTTCTGAGATGTTCTTCAGGATGCTATAAGTTATCTAATTGCTCCGTTTGGACATGGAAATTCAGTTGCCTGTAAGGGCTTCAAGCAGACACCGAGAATCATGAGTAGATTATTATTATTTCAATAAATATTAAATATCCATTTTTATATAGGGTATAGCTAGACTACCAGTGCTCTTTAGGAATGAGAATTGTCATAGATTGTATTGGTTTGTCCCTGTACCTGTTAAATACTTTCTGCTATTGGTACTGGTTTTTCATTATTACTGAACTACCATTCATTTGGTATCTTTCCTTGCAGTATTGAACAAAGTCTGAAGTGGAAGTTAAAATGTTATCTAAAAGCCATGTAAGGCTCTTCAAAAGGTATAAATGGCTTATTTTTGGTGACAAAAGGAAACTGAAGTACTTAACTGACTTCCAGAATTATTCATTGTTTGGTCCTGGAGAGCTCTTCAGTCAGTCCTACTGGTGATTGTTACTGATCTAGTAGCAATTGTAAAGTTAGCTGTAAGTTTAGGAAACCTGTCTAGGATCCTTGCCTGAATGTTTACAAATGGTTATGAATCCTAAGCTGCAGTATCATGGTTTAGAGATTTGCTATAAAACATGGAAGAGCAATATCTAGTAGTTTTTCCAAGTATCTGGGACAGAATAAAGAACAGGCACTGCTCATAGCCAGAGTAATTTTTTAAGAGTTCACATTCCTCCTACTTTCTATTTTATTGTTATTTGCTTATTTCCTCCCTGAAGGTACTCCAAAATTTCATCTCCAAACCTCTCAGAATTCAGGATTGCTCCTCATTGCCTTTTCACAATTTAGAAGACTTTTGACAGGGAAATTCCCTGAGGACAGACTGAATTTCTGTTGCCATTGTATTACTTTCATGCAGCTGTTTACTGAAAGTTAATTTGTTCGTTTTGCCTCTTAATAACTGTCACATATAAGTTTACTATAGTAAGTTGTTTGCATAGTAGAAAATTAACAAAATTCAAGCTGTCCTTAGAAATTGTTTCTTGGTTAAAATCAATAAAGAAGTGGGATTGCTCTTGTTCAGAGGCTCCTTTGAGAGGACAGATCGAAAAGCTACTGTTTAACTTCAATTTTGATGTAAAACCAGCTAATTTAAACGTTCATCGCTATGTATATGCAACATGACATGAAAACTTTGGATATGATGCTACGTTGATGTAGTTAAATCTGCATTTTTCTTAGTGTATCATGAAATTGTAATCTTGGCTTTTAGTTTTGTGTTTGTGTGTGTACCCTTGCATCACAGATATTTTAATGTCAAAGCAACTTGTCGCATAAAACATGTTTGGTTTTAAGCGTCAAAGTGGCTCTTCCTTTCGTTCAGTAAAAGATCTTTCTAGCCATAACAAATTAACATGTCACAAGCCTTATTCCTCATTACCTAGTTCATAAAAGCAGTACCCATTATGGGAAAGTACAGGCATATGTGGATCACCCCTGTGGTGTTTTATCTTTTTCTTATCATCAAAGCTTCTAACTTGGCATGAGACTGGTTTTTCACGCTCATATTCTTCTCTTTGTAATTTTATTAAAATTACTAAGAACTTTATATTCATACAATACAAAGCTTGGGACTCACTGTTCCTGACCATGGAGCTTATCTGCTCCTCTTTCATATAGAGAAAATAATACAGTTATTTTTTATACAGTTTTCTCCTTTTTTAGTTGTGGCCTTCTTTTTTTAAAATCAGAAGTATACAGCTCTGTTGATGTCCAAGGACTGTTGAAACCCCAAGGATGATAGAAAACTTTGTCTTTTTGTGAAAACAGAGCCATGCTGTCTCCTTTCATAAGAAACTAAATTGAATGGTGTTTGAGAGCTGGTTTTTGAGGATAGAACTTAAGAAATGATGAAAGAGCCACAGTGAGAGCAAGAGATGCTAGGCTTCATCCTGGTGCTAAGAGCTGGTCCCTCTCCTTCCTGTCAGTAACTTTTTGTCTTTCCTGTCGACTCCTTTACTTCAATTTTGTACTGAGACGAAGCTTGCTATATCTTTGAGGTGGTATGAGGCTTGATCTATTCATGATAACTTTTGCATCAGCTTAAATGTATCATTAAACTTAAATGAGATCTTTTTCTAGAGTGAGCCAGTCTGTAGCTGATAGAACCTTCCCTTTTTTATTTTCTTTGATGCTGAGAAGTTCTTTTTACATCCACATAGAGACATAAGGAACTACAAATTCTGTAAGAAATGCAGTCAAATAGCACCCAAAAAATTCAAGCTCGCTCATTAACTAGACACAAAATCACTTTCCTCCAAATCATTTTGTGGAAGGAGAGAAGGGGGGAAACACCACAAAAAGTACCCAAACCCATAGCTGCTTGAGCTGCAGAAGTCACAGGGCTGGGTTTCCTGCAGCTTTCGGTGTTGTGTGGTTTCCAGTACCCCACGTGTGCTGCAGCTCTGTTGGCTGAAGAAGAGTTTGTGCTGGAGCTTTACTGGTGGGCTCATGGACATGTGCCGCTGTGCTTGTGCTGCAGCCATGCAGGGGGTATGAGCAGGAGGCACAAAGAGCAGTCATTCAGATCGGTCTCCTCTTCTGGCCCGTTCGTATCTCTGAACATTTCTGTCTCTCTCTTAAATTTGGAAGTTACTGAAGAGGCTTGAAATTTGTTAGTTCATGCACTGGTAAATGCACAGAGTGATTTGGTAGGCCTTGTTTCCTTGGAAAGCTAGGCTAAAATTTCATTTTTCCTTAGCCAAAACCCTTTTTCTAGGCACACCTAAAATAATACAGAAAGCTATTTTTGGGGAAAAACCATGTTTCCTTCTCACCCACTTGGGCGTATGGCAGCCCAGGGTGCTGGAGCATGTGGCCTGGGGCTGGCTGGCATGACCGAAGGCAGGAGGGAGGCCTCTCGGCCTGTTTCCCTGGGGAAGCCTGCTGGGCCTGGCTGCCTTTCATGGAGATCTTAATCACTATCCTAATGGCGATAAAACTAGCTTTCCGTATTAGAGTCTCTGGCTACTCTTCGTCATCCACCTCAGTTAAGCAACATGAACTAACTGGTTGACTTTCTGGCATTTTCTTGTATGTTGTCACTATGCTTTAGCATAGCAGAAGTGTGGGACTGGAGGCGAACGGCCCTGTGCTCAGCCAAGTCCTTCTTCTGAAACAGTCAAGTTTAGGAACTGCTGTCCTTTAAGAATATCTGCAGGTTTTGTTTTGCAGAAAAGACTTCTTTGCCAACCACCACCCTATTATAAGTAGCTGAAATAATCAGCCCTAAAAAAAAAATTGGTTTTGATGTTTGATTCTGGTACGGAAACTTCCTCTATAAAAGTATGTTTCCTTCTAGATAAAGTCAGAATTTCATATCCCGGTATCTGCTTTGCTGTTTGCTCTCACTACAGAATGAATCGGACATCTGCTGTTAAGTTTGTCCATCTGTGTAAATTTGTGATTAGTCAGCATTAAAACATTGATGATGGTGGTGATCTCTCTGGTCTACTTATTTTAACTTAAAAATACTAAGAAAATTTACTAAGATGATTTGTGGTTTTGTGCTTGTCTCTTTGTCGAGTACGCTGAGCAGTTCTTGTACAGATTCACACAAGTTGCTGGAGAAAACTTTCCAGCAAATATTTTGGAATTATGTGACAGATTATGCTAATTTTTTTATATAAGAATAATACTGAAGAGATATCTGTAATCAAAACTGATAGGAAATTAAGTAGATAAGACAACTGTTTTGGGCCTATTAAGCAATATTTGCATATGCTGTCAATCTGATAGTCTGGTTTTTGAGTCTTGCTATAAGAAAAATATTTTTATTTTCCTAAAACTGATCAATTTTAATGTTATAACTTTAGATTTCAGTCTGATTTAGAAGAAGGCTTGACTGGTACCTGTAGGCTGAGTCTTCTAAGAGATTACTTTTCAGGCTTTAATACTCATTTTGGAATTTTTCTTGCTGTGATTCTTTTATTTCTACTAGTGTGTAGTTGAAGTAAAATTTCTGTTGATACAGAAATAGAGTGTATGCTGATGTGCTGAGGAGAGACGGTATTGAAAAGAATAGTTGGCTGTGTCTTTTTTTGGCAGATGAAACTTTTACACCTGGACTAAAAATGTGTCCCGGGCTGAAGACGAGATTTCCAGCATTTCTTGTAGCACTGCAAATGTAGTAATGAGAAAAGCAACCAAAACTTCAAAGTTGAGTCAGATTTTGTTGTGAATGTGTTATCTTTATGCAAAAATCTTTCCCAAAGTCAATGTCATATGAAAACTTTTCTATCAGTTTCCTTACTCAGCCTTCTTCTATAAGTAAAATTGAAAGGCTTTCTTGGGGGAATGCCTAGAATTTTGCTGCTTTTCTTTAATCTGCCTATTTCTAACTCTGTGTTTAGTTCAGTATTTTCTTCTGATCGCTGCCTGGAAAGTAAAATCCAAAAATTCAAAGGTAGGTGATTTCACGGACAGACCCTTAAGACCTTTCTGATGACAAGTAGTAACTTTTCATTTATCTGGTGCCAGTCAAGAAGATGGCACTTGATTCTGCTGGAGACTGCCTGAGCCTTAGGTGCTCCTTGTCCCGTGAAAATGCCTTCCCATAGGCAGGTTGTCCTGTCATATCTGGTCGCAGTGGTTGCTGAGGTTGCAATATGAGAATCCTCCAGCCCCTGTGCTGAGGAATAGCAATCAGAAATGTATTTTGCGTACACCCAGTTAATCAGCAACTCTCCTTCAAAGTGCTTAAAAGTGGCTGGCCACTGTGAGGTAGTGCAGTGAAGCTGAGCTTTCTAGGACTGTATGCAAGTCTTCTAGGTGGAAGTGGTTCCTAGGAATGGAAGATTATTTCTGTATAAATGGACTTAATGTGCTGGACTGCATATTCAAAAATGCCACACTTGAAAAGCAGATCTGAGAGCTGAATGACTTTCTTATACACTTAATATCTGTTTTTAATAACAATGGTGTTGTGGTTTAGAAAGGCCACAATAATGTTAGTCCATTGCTTTTCAGCAGCAGAGTAGTAAATAGCAGTCAGTGTATATATTACATCCATGAAGTTTGTGTTGAATTTTCTTGTGGAAAAAAAACCCAAAGTCCTCTATCCTCAATATCTTTTTTTTTTGTTTTGTTACTGAAAATTTTAAGCAGTAGCTAATATGAATTTTTTGTGTCTGGTACTCACTGGGTAGTATATCCAGACAGCTTTTGCAATAAGCCTGTAGCCCCAGAAAAAAATGTAGTGTTTTCCCTATAATTTTTGAAATGAAGCAGCCATTTCAGTTACTTAAGAGCCAGTGGAACAGAAGAAACTTGAGATTGTGCTATGGAGATGATTCTTTCATGGCTGTTTGAAAACTGTGCCTTGTAAAGCAAAATCATCTGCAAACAAGCCACTAAGTGTAGGCATAGCCATTAGTTGTGCAGGTGGTACTCTGTAACCTAGACCAACTTTTAGGCTATAAAGGTAGAGAAATACAGAGGACAAACCACGGTTGACTGAATTTGAGTTTCTGTTTTATTTCTGGCTGCAGAGCAGTACTTGGTACTAAGACTCAAGCAAGGTACAAGAACTGTACCTAGTCTGTTTTTGTTTGCATTGGAAAACCAAAATATTTTCTGAGATTTATAGGATCCCTTCCCACCTCATAGAAGATGCAGAAATCAAGAAAATGTCCTCGTGGTGTCAAAGTAATGCTCAAAGTTCTGTACCCCATATTTGAGGTCACACTAAGGACCTCCAAGGCTCCTTGTAAATTGTGCCTGATAGAATTAAGAAGTGAACATGAGCTATTTAACGTACAGAGTAAAATCTTGTTTAAGTCTTGAGCTGCGAGTTCAGAAATAAAGATGTACTTTTAATGGGTGAGCCTTACTTGAAAAAATTTACATTGTCATGCATCTGATTGGGGTTCAGCTTCTTGCTTGTTAGCTGCTCTGGCAGATAGACTGCTGTCTGTCTGTGAGACAGCTGTCTGCATCTTCTTGCTTTCTCTGTATAACTAGTGTACATTCAGTAGGAATCATTAGCATGGGCACCTCACCTCACCTTTCTAATGCAATGTGACACGTCTTGTCCTGTCATTCCTAGATTGATTACTCATTGCGCTTCTTTCCAGGTATTAAGGATATGCACATAAAATGAAATGTAAAAATCACTCAAACAAATATGAGTGACCATATATCACACTCAGCTATGTCTTTATGGTCACTGAGTAGTAGCTGAAGGCATCTGGGACCTTTGTTACTGAAGTCAGTCTGAGTTGCTTTTTGGGCACAAGCTGTTACTGACTAAAAAGAACATAATAGTTTGGCAGGTATTCAGGAAACCACTGATCGACACACAGCCTCTCCAACTGCTGCCCACTGTCTAGTTTATCTGATTATAACTTAATAAAAAGGCAGCTTATAAACATTCACCAGATTGCTTTGCCTTCTCTCAGGGTCTTGGACGTTGACTTTTCAGGCCAGAATATAAAGTATCAAATCTGAAATGCTAGCACCTACACTGAATACAGAGTTATGCACCTGTGCCACTTTCTGTGTCAGAACCCTCACAGATTTTTGCAAACAAGTTTGCACAGATTTTTTTTCTACCAGGTGGTCCTGCAAGGATCATGATCTGCATAACCATTGGTCTGAGAACTGTTGGGGTTTTTTTGTTTTGATTTTTTTTTTGCATGCAGTATTATGCATTGTGTAATATTTTTCCATCATCCACGTGAAGTCATTAACAGCATTCAAGTTACAGGCTTAAGTGCCAGTAACACGTCTGCCCTTCAAACCTGCACATCCTTATTTTAAGCATAAATTTCCCTATTGTCCTCTTATTGGACTGAGCACTTGAGACGAGTGGCGGAAGCTCAATATGTTATAGATAAGTATGATGCTAGGAAAGTGTTGAAAATATTTCCAATAACTTTCTGCTACTCTGATAGTTTCTTAATTGAAAGCTACCATTAGGCTGTCATCAACATGGTCCCCAGCCTTACTGTCCTAAGATTCATTGCTTCTAGTTGCCATTTGAATGCTAGAAATTTAATCCTGCAGACTGTTGAATTGGATATGACCCTGCTAACTCTTGGGTTTGATTAATGAAAACATAATAATTAGACTCTTAAACTATGTAAGTTGCTAGGCATGCATCACAGTTTTTCAATTTGCCTTTTCTTCTCTAGAAGAGAAAGCAAAATATTTAGAAGCAAGGTGTTGTATCCAAAAGTCTTTTCTCAACAGATTAAAACCTCTGAAGAAGTTCTCCTTTTCTGTAGTGAATATTAGAAATTTCTGTACAACTTACACTAGGTATTTGTCCAAAGGAGCAATGCAGCTCATTGGGGGTTGGTGCTTAATTACTTAGAGATACTTAAGAGTAGACAGGATTGACAGCTTGCCTCATGATTTTATGAAGTTTTCCATTTTACGTAAATCATTACTTTGTTTTTCTTTCACTATTGGTTGTGAAGTTTGTTTCTTTATGGACATATTCTGCAGAGTAGTAGGGCAATCATCTTGAACACCATCTTGAGGAAGCCTATTCTGTGTGTTAGGAAATGACACAGCCTCCTTTGACAAGTAATATGTTTGCTTTGCATGTTTATTTACAAAATACAACTTTGGCAAGCAGTCACTTCAGCATTCTGCCTCCAACTGAACACTCAGGCATGAGACTGAACTGGGGCAGGCAGGACTGCATCAATGTTTAGTAGATACTGAAAAGTGTTGTGGATTTTGCTCCCTTACAGTTGGTTTAGCCACTCCAGCCTATGTTGATAACTTCAATTTATACCATAAAAAAAGAAAACTATAGGAAAGGTATGTCCTGGCAAAACAAGGCTGCTTTATTTCTTGGTCAGATGTTTTTTGTGCCTTGGGGCTTCATTTAAGGCACATTTCATATAAGGCAGTTCAACATCGCTCCTAATTTTCTCTTTCCTGCTCTTTGATTTATACAGTCAACCTGTCACTATAGAGTGTAAGTGCTTTCCAGTGTAAGATTGATAGCAGTAAGTGAGGTGGTTACTTTGTGCAGACTTTGGCACCTCTTTCTCTTCTGAATAAGATAAACTATATGGGGTTTTGTTTTGTTCTATCTCATGTTTACTGTGTAAATTTTGCTCAGGATTATTTGGGTAATGTGACTATTAATATTAAAATGTAATTCTTACAGTGGAAAGGTTTTTTTTTAAGAAAGCAAATTTTGTTCTGTTTCTGAAGCTGTTCAGACTCAGCATTCACTTTATTGAAGTTGAAACCCAGCAAGTGGTGATTTCTCTCCAACTCATACTGGTTTTCATGAGTTACCATAGGGTGCAGTTGCTGCTTAGATCTTTAATGATGTCTATCATTATAGAAGTTCAGGTTGTTGTTTAATTTGTTGATTACTTTGAAAATTAGGCTTAAAAACTCCAAAGAATGTAAAAGTTTTTCTCAAATGATAGAAAACCTTGTGAATGGACCCTGACATGTTTTTGGAAGTCCAAACAAATGAGAAGATAAAGAATTGCATTTGGAAACAGCAGCGTTCTGTGGTGGTTCTTAATACCTTAATTAGGAATCAGTGCCTGTCTGCTATAACATTAACAAATCTGATGATTAATAACATATTGGTCTTACAAGTCCTGAAGTTTAGTTATTTCTCCTCTTTGCAAACTTTTTCTACCATTGTCACCATTTCTACCATCAGTGCTAAGTGGTGACAGATCTTGCTCTTTAACTTATTATCCATCGCTCAGCACTTCTGTCTTGGTTTAGGTCTCAATGGCTGTGTTCCACCTGTGATCTCTGGCAGGCTTCTAGTAGGCGTGGGAGACATCTCATCAAAAAGAAGAGGTCATTGCTTCTGGTCTTCTGTATTCTTTAGCTTTTTCACTTCTGTCTTGAACAATGAGCTCAGTCTGTCTTAGCTGTTTAAAATGTTTTTAAAGCCTCCTTCCTTTTCAGACAGCAGCAAGATTATTTAGGTGGTATAGACAGTTCTCAAACTGCTGGTAGCAAATGAGTACCACACTGTCACCGATCAAGAAGGCAAAATGGAGTGAATTTTACCATATGACTGTTGCAGAGTCTGTCGTGTAATACTGTATGGCTTCAGTTCTCTTTGACTTGTAGGCTGTCTCTGGAGAGTAGGATATGCGGTTCCCCCTTGGTACTCTAATTTGAGCTCCCAGCTCACTAGGGATGGAGTGATACTGCTTTTACTTCATGACCTCTGGCCATGAAGTAGAATGTGTCATGTAACATTGCTGCCTCTTTGTACAGCTCTGCTGTTCTAATTGGTTGAAATAGTTTTGATATGGATGGTTTTTGTTCCAGAATACACTGGGAAAACAGGAGTGGAAAAATATCTTTCTGTTGCAAAAAATGCTGTCATCTATTTCCCAATCAAAACTCATCTGTGCTGACTTAATGCTGTTCTACCTTGTTCTTAGCAGCTTCTAGGGATTGAGATACTTTGGAGTCCTGTGCAGAGCTGAAGGTCTACATTGGTTTAGAACTAATGTGTTCTTTGCCTTCTGGGGTTGATGGGGTGGTGGTGTATGTTTGGTTTGTTTTGGGGGGGCAATGTGGTAAGTCTGAACTGTGTGTGCTGCTTTGATAAGTGTTTAAGCCCAGATGTGGTTGAACTGAAAGCATTTCATTTCCCTGTGTTGCTGGTATTCCACAGTCAATGTGATGTTAGCAAAGTTGAGGCAAGCTTGTATTCAGTTTTTTATACAATTAAGCTGCTTCAGATACTCTTCTTTTCTTGTTGCTTTTGTAATTTTTTTTTCCTCCCTGCCTTTAGCATTTACCCTTGGAAAATACCTGCTCCTCAAATTTCCCAGTACTAATTTCCCGCTTTCTTTTGAAATATAAAAACAAGGTCATCTTATATCTTTAGCTAATATTAGCTAAAATGTGGTGGTAAAATGACAGTGAATAGCTATGTGAAAGACGAGAATTAATGATCATTGTTAGTGAGTGAAGACTGGATAAAAAGAAATCCATCATAGCTTGAAATCCGTGACAGCAGAATTGACGTCTAGCCAGCAGTTCCCTGTCCTGTATTTTTGTAGTTTGTTCCTTCTATCAGAGTATGCAATTTTCTATTTGTCCAAATTCATTGCTGCTTTTGTTTGTTTGGTTTTTTTTCAGTCTGCGTGTCCAATTAATTAATTTCCACTGTTAATTACTCTTATGAAAGAAATACAAGACTGTACATTTCAGAGCTGTTATTTCATGGTCTCTGCAATCTCTGCCATCAATGTACTAATTTGCACAAACATTTTTCACAGAAACTCTAAGGGCCATGAATAACACTTTTTCCCTGTTTTAGATTTTATTTTTAAATGACAAGCCTGTATATTCTGAAGTACAGATTGGCCTGAAGAAAGAGGTCATTGCTCTGATGCCCCTAGCAGTGTTAAAAATTTTGCAAATATATGAAGAGGCAGTATAAAGTTATTTTGTGATATTCCTAGAGGGCAGGAGTCAGACAGCCACAGAAAAACTCTCTGTTAAGGAGTTGGCAAATTATATAGAGGACAGTAAGATAACTCTCTCTCCTTTTTGTAGTTAGAACAGAAATTGTACTATGCTGAAGTCTTACTCTTTCATGGAACATCACATCAAAGTACATGATAACTTTCATTCTTAGCTGATACATGAAGTTATGTGAATCATATTAGCAGTAAACTTAAAGAGCACTAAGGACAAATTGCCCTGTTATCGTTTTTGGAAATTGGAAAAAAAAAATGGAGAAAAATTGTTTTAATCAGGATTAGAAATCAACAATGGGTTCTGACAAACATACTGCTCTACTGTAATGGCTTGATTTTTGATAAAGTAATTATAAATAAGATGGACAGGGAACTGTTTTTAATGGGTTTGGGTGGGTTTTTTTCCATTAAAAACTGTATTGTGTGGAAAAGGGAACTTTAAATAGGGAACTGTGTTTATCTAACCCGCTACAAGCGAATAACTTGATTAAGAGAATCACTGAGCCAAAATAGTCCGTCTTGGCATGGAATTCTTTTCTGGTGTGCATCACTTACATCATGTGTTTGAGTTGTACATGCTCACACACACAGCATTCTATGTGCAAGTAGTATAGACTGACCTTGATACTAGTGTTAATTATTTCTTCAAATTCCTGCTGTACTCCACATCTGTGATTTTTTCTTTTTTTTTTTTTTTTTTTGGTAGGATGTGACTGTGCAAATGCGGTAGGCTATATCTCTTGCATCTCTTGTTCACTGGAATGAGAATAACTTGCTATTTATCTGACGTTTATGAGAAAGCATTGGTTCTTTTGATTTATCTGCTTAGATTGTGGAGAATAAATTTGTGGCATAGTTTATGTAAACAACCGTAAAGAAAGACACGTAAAGTTTCATCTTGAGAAGACTCAAGTTTTATGCAAGAATCTCTAAGAGAAATTGAGTTTTACTTAACAGACAAAATTCACAGTTTTTAAATATTCCAAGCTGAAAACTTTCTGTAATTTTCCCTTTTTTTAATCAAGAATCTGGCTGAATACTAGCAATGATA
>VZTO01016116.1:3667-25031 GCA_013400615.1 Syrrhaptes paradoxus | reverse complement strand
CAGCTGGAGAGCCAGGGAGTGATCAGTAAGACCCACTCACCGTTTAATAGCCCCATATGGCCCATGCGAAAGTCTAATGGGGAATGGAGACTAACAGTGGACTACCGCGGCCTGAATGAAGTCACGCCGCCACTGAGTGCTGCCGTGCCAGACATGCTAGAACTTCAATATGAACTGGAGTCAAAGGCAGCCAAATGGCATGCTACGATTGATATTGCTAATGCATTTTTCTCCACCCTCTCCACACTCAGAGCCTTGTTTTACAACCCTAGGGTTCTTGTAATATAGTCATATATGTCTAATTCTATAATTAACATTTAAAGCCTTTGTCATGCTGGTTTAAAGGATACCCATGTCATTTAGATCTGAAATACTAAGATCTGCTGCACACTCTGCTGGATCCATGAACAGCAGAAAACATGGAAACTTTTTGTTTGGACTTTCTTGCTCTTTTTTGATAACATGGTAATGTCTTCTACTGATACAAAAGGTTTTGGATTAAAGTTCCTGCTTTACTATTGTGTTATTAAAATATAATATATTCTAAATAATGATTAAGGTGCTCTATTTAATCTTTTCATAAAAATCCTGGCAAAATTGAGCAACACAGTCAAAGTGAAATAATTTGACACCACTGGAGAAAAAATGAAATTGTTTGAAACCAGAATAATTTTGTACTCTTTTACTTATAACACACAAGCAAAAGTGTCTAGGTCCCCCTTCCTACAACTTTCAGTATTTTGCAGAGTGTTGCTTGTGACCTATTTGTATTTTACAGTCTGCAGTCCCCCATTTTTCTATCTCTGTTCTTCATTTGAGTAACAAAAAGAAAAAGAATTTGAAGAAACTCTACGGTATCTATTTATTTTACCTAATTCTTTGGGTATCATAGCACCACACCAGTAATATATGAACTAATAACTTCTCAGAGATGCTAAAGAGCATTTCACTTGTGTTTCTCAACAACAAATGGAAAAGCTCAGAGGAACACAAAAATAATAGAAATTAGCATAAATAGGTTAATTAGCCAGCAGGGGGAAAAAAAAAAAACACCAAAACATATATACAGAAGAAAACAGCCTTAAAAGTAGTGGTAATGGTAAGGGTAATGAGGTAGCAATGAACAGGAAATTAAACATACAACAGCAAAAAAATACAGTAACAGAAAAAAATGTTGTAAAGAAAGAAAGTGATAAGCTGTCTTTACAGCTATGTTGCCTAAGAATATCTAAAACCCTTCCTTATGGTTTGGGACTGTAGGATCCAGGCAGATCCAGCAGCATTGGAGGAGACTTCTGAAGAAAAACAGGTTCAGTCTAGCTGGCTAACCTGGAAAGTATTTTCTAGGGAAGCCATCTTTACACATTGGATCTGTTTAGGCAAAGTAAAACAGTCCTTCTAATTCCTCTAAGAACTAGTCTACAGAAAACTTCTCCTGCAAAATGAATTTGTATCATCCTCCTCAACCTTAGACACATGCCCTGTGGAAGGAGACAGAAGATCAGTGAGGAAATGAAAACAAGCTCCTGTTACCTGTTTCTCCCAGAATCTCTGAAACCTTTGGCAAAGGGATTTCTGTCAATTTTTAATCTGGTGATCTACAAAGGAACAAAAAGAGAATTACTTGATCTCTCCAAATTGTTTTTCTTTCAAAAAAATAAAATTGCTGATGATTACCACTCTTGTCCAAACCACCTGTACAATGACCTTTCATACTTATTTCCCCAGACTTACATTAAAATCGCCCTTCCATTATCCATTAACAGATTATCTGCTTAGCAAATGAACAGTACAAGAGGCAGAAACCTGGACACATTGCGAAACCTGGCATAGCTCTGGGGCTGAGAAGCTGTTTCCAAAGGAGAAGCACACCTTGGACCCAGATGCAAAACCCCAGGCCCCAGTGGCCTCGTGGTTCGGGAAGCAGGCATACCACTCAGATTTGGCTGGTATCTGGGTTATCCCAGCCTCAGCACTTTAGATATCCGGCAGCTGGATGCACTCATGGACCTTCAAACAGTGCTGCGGAGAAACGGCTGAGCAAAGCAAAGGCTACAGCCTCTAAAGACAGCAGCTGGCCACCCGGTCACATGTACAAGGTGCTGCTGTTCTGGCCAGCATCTGGGTGGCCCGTTCAAAGGGTTTCAGTCTGGAAACCACTTTTTTTTTTTTTCTTTTTTTTCCCTCCCCTAAACAAAGAAGACGACAGCTGTACTGAGCTCTTTTGTGGAATCTTCCTTCCTGCTTTATTTTTAGACCTGAATTCCATGTTGGTAAATACCGAAAATAATATTGGGATTTTGACCTTGCAGCCCATGTTACCATGCTCCCTGCTGGCCATTGCCCAGCAGGGAGGATGGTAACAGCATGAGAGCTTCCCTCTGACAGCCTCACCTTTGCCTGGAGACCCTATCTTTGCAGTGAAAAGGGGAGCGAGATCTCCAGATCCTATGAAATTTGAGGTGTTTTTGCTGAAACTGCTCAAAAGGGACTAGTTTAATACAGACTGATCTGAAGTGGATTTGCAGGTGGTTTGCTTCTGTCAGAACCAAGCCCTTACTCTGGATATTAACCTCAGATCTGGAATGCAGCTCCTATTTTTGCAGAAGCTTAATTTGTGAACTTAATTTCCGCTAGCCCAACTTTGCAGCTGTCCTGGGACTTGTGTGTACAGACACAGATAGGTTCTGTGGAGGATGGAATTACAGCAGAGGGAATCCCTGTGGTGGATTTGCTAACATTTTACAATTGTTTCCAGAGACGCTTCTCCTAGCAAGGCAAAGTTTTACAGCCACTGGAGGGCATGCAGGCAGATTCAGAGGATTTAAATTTCTTTTTAATGAAAAGGTTTATCCAACCCACTAGAATCTCCTTTACTGGTATTTTAAAAATGCCCTTCCCCAACTTTTTTTTTTTTGGACAAAACCCCTAAATGTTTGATATTTAGACAGACATAAAGAAATTTCAGTGCTTCTTTACAGTGAGGTGGCTTACAGTGCCGGTGCCTGACAGAGATCCCTCCCTTAGCACCTCCCTTACCTGTGTAATTATGTCTTATAGGTCTGGTCACTAGGGAAAAACAACAGGCTTTTTCCTGACATTTCTTCTCCTTTCTTTCCATGGCTGGTCTACAGTTACAGCTTGTGGAGTACATACATTTGGGCAGAGGAGGCAGGAAATTTCAGATGCTGCAGTGACAGCAAAACCACCATTGTATTGCACTATTTTTTTCTGCTGGAATAGTTGATCCATTCTGGATCCCAATTCAAGTCAATTCAAGGGGACCATACTGAGAAAAAGTTAGGAGTGGGTTAGAAGTGGTCCTGGGAGCACTGTCAGCACACATGCTCTCTCTTATATGTTGCAAAATAAAAACTCAATAACAATTCACTGGCTAAATGTGACAGTCTGTCCTAAACTGACTTGACATGGGTTTGTCACTCAACCCAAGAATACTAAATATGACATCTGCTGAGTTTATTACATTGTTCTCCAGAAGCACAGATGCTGTCCTGGTGAAATATTTACCTCATAATTTCTAGTTCAATTCCATTGCAATTTACGGCAGAAAAAAATGTATTTGCCTAACAGGCTTGATAACAGATTATGTTTTCTTCCAAGCTGGTTTGTGCCCTCATTCTAGCTTTAACAGTACCTTGTGCTCTCTAAGTGGACACAGTATTAACATAGCAAAAAGCTTCACCAACTGAGATTCTGTTTCACATACTGGGGAAATATTACCCTACACAGCTCTTTTTAATGCCATCACAACACCCACCTCAGTTAGAAGGAGAATGGCAGGAAAGGTAAAAGGGATGACTACAGCATCTCTCATCTAACAAAGCAATGGGTACATGTACACAAACAAGTGATGGGGAGTACACTGAGCCCAAAGCATGACAGAGGTGGTGCCAAGGCTTCTGGGAATCCCTGAGGCAGAGGTGGCTGGCAGATGAGCAATATGTAAGGAGACTACAAAGGGAATGGGTGGATATAAGGAGCTCTCAACACATACAATGAACATGCCTGAAGAAGAGATGAAGCAGGACACCTCCTCCTCAAAGACTAGGACACTGTCTTTCACTAGCCACTGAAGGAGAGGGGGCAGCAAACGTGTAATCCACAGTGAGTCCTTTCCAAAACTGCTTTCTTTGCCGGTGTCTCAAATGCCTAGACTCTCAAATGCACACATTTTCCTAGCAATTAATTTCCTCTAAAAGATATCATATCTTTTGGAAAAATAGACAGGGAATTCTGTAATCAAAGATGTGTGTGGACTGTGATTACATTTCTGAGCGCCATGAAGTCTAGTTCAAGAAAAAAGGGCAGATCAGTAACAAATCTCAGTAGTCAAGGCCTCTGCAGATAGGATCCCACTGTAGCAACATCTCTTCCTTATGATATTCGGAGTCAAGGGTAACATTTTCTACTGGGAACTGTGCAATATTTCAATCAAAGGTGAGTTATGCATGAGAATTTTAGTACATATGCAGGACTACTGCCATATACATACATGGACTGCTGCTGCGTTCAAAGGCTTTCTTTTCAGCAAATTGATGAGATTCCTCTTCTATAAAACTTTTTCCTTCACTTTAGCTGTGAAAAAAGACCTATGTGTTTCCTCTGTGACATAACAGATCTGGACTAGTTGTGCTGCCTTAAAATTATGGTGGGGACAGGACATTGCAGTTTGTACCACAAGGCAGCAAGGAAAAGTGAACACAATACATCTCTTTATGGTTGATCTCACACACTTACTTTACAATAAAATCTGCAGGCACCTTATTTGCAAGATGGTTTTCTTGGCTAGATGCCTTATGTCTACATGCTGCCCCACAGAAAGCATTTTCTTTTTGTGGAGAAAGAAAAAATAGTGAACCTGTCAAGGGTACACTCTTCTTGAGCTACATTTCTTGGAGAAGTTAATGTCTCAAACACAAAGAGCACACTGGTATTTTTATGAACACCCAACATAAAGGGAACCTGAAGCCACGCAGCTTTACCTGCTGATTTTGATAGGCTGTCACTGTAGTGAAGACAGTCTCTGGGAAGTTGAAGGTTTTCACTCCATCTCCTGAAGGAACTGGCTTTGTAGGAGAAAGATCACTGCTGAAATCCTTGCGGATGACATGAACACGAGGCTGGTACTTATGCATTGAATGTAAGATTATCTGAAGAAACAAAACGAGAAGGAGAAGGATTTTTTTTTCCCCAAAACATCTACACTACATCCAGGGGTGCAAAGAAGCAGGGGCAGGCTAATATGAAGAAAAGTACTCTTTTCTTACATGTATGAGACGAAGCTTGTGCTGTATGCAAGTGCCATGTCAAAGTGGAACTCCCATTCACAGGAGAAAGGGGTTTATTGCTTTATAGGACCAGGCAACATTTTGAGGGAAACCACTGAAGCAGGGGAAAAAGCTCCATAACTCTGGGGAGTGGCTACAGGCACATGTGCCCAGCAGGACACAAGACCATCGGAGCAGCAGCATCACCCTTTCAAACCTGAGAGGAGCGAGGCTGGGGTAGTAGACACCAGGTTTAATTTCTAACTTACATGGCCTTGATCATCAAGCTCGTTGTTGGTCAGCTTGAGCTTGTCAAAACTGACCACCTGCCTCATCCAGGTGTCTCCAGAAGCCAGCGAGTCGGGGTGGATGTACACCCTTGGGGGCACCGGGGAGTCAGCGTTGCCAGCCACCATCCACTTGGAGCTGTGGTACACATACCTGAAAGAGGAAGGGGAGATGGCTAAGGGAAGGTGTCACTCACTCACTGGAGGAACATTTCCAGGGCTGCCCCTCCCCTGCCACCCTACCACATGCACCCCAAGCTCTCATTTGCAGTCAGGGGAAAACGTGCTTTATTGCAACCTCCTACCTTCTAAATGAAAGCCAGATTACTCCCAAGCCACTTGTTCGGACTTGATTCCTTATTAAAACCACCTTTTCAGTTATTTTTCCTGTAAAGATCCCCCACATGTGCTTTCTCAACTCCTTAACCCTCTCTGAGCCAGATTAAGAGACTAGAAAATACGGGTAAACAAAGGCCTCTCTTAAAATATTAGTAAATGTCCTGTAATTTCTGGAATCTACACTGGCTGGCATGCCAGACTGTGCAAAACACGTGTCTTCACCCAGAAGGTGCAAAATCCAATGGATACCACTAGAACAATTGATAGAATTTCTGGTTTGAAATCTTACAAAATAGGAAATTCCCTATAGTATTACAAATGATAAGATCAGAGGAAAAAATAACCTTTGTGTACCTGGACTTTGTGATCTTGTGTTCCTGACCCAGCCATCCTGTATACACCATAAATTTATCTACCACAGCTTTGCCTAGACACTTTCTCTGTTTCTGTCTTGCAGCTCCTTCAGCCTAAGGCATTTCACAAACAGTCCTGCTGACACCTCTGAGTTCTGCCCTGTGCTGCCCTTCGCTGGTCTCTACTCAGCTCTACTAAGCTATTTCAATCCTTACCCCCAAACAGTGACTCATTTCCTGTATTTTTAAAATAAATGCAAAAGAAAAAAAGGATCTGTTCCTTTCACTCTTAGTTTGCTCTACGTGGCTGCACATGCTACCAAGGACAGAAATAATGTAAGACAACATGTTTATTTTTGACATTAATGCTGTCAGAACCACTCTCAGAGAAAGGGGCAAAACACCTGTCTAAGTATCAGACACTACCTTGATGCTTCCCAGGAAGAGCATTTTCCTGAGAAACAAGCTGCAGGATCTGAGAACAAAATGTAACATTTAGCATTTGAAGCAGAGGATCAATTCTTGAATCCTTGAAATGTGGTGCAATGAAGACTATTTGGGGAAAAGACTTACTCTCAGAGGTCTTTTGATAAGTATAGACAGAGCACCTCTGTCTGAGCTGATGGTTTTCTGGGATGAAGTTTTCCAGAATACTTTTTAGGATCAGAAGCCCATCAATAACAGAAAAACATCTTCCTGTCTTTCAGCTCAGTGGTGAAGATTCACCAGAGTGTTTCTCGGTGTCTCCACACTTCAGGTCAGGGCCTATATCTCCTGTGACTTCTGTGCTGGACACTGAACACTTTGAAAGCAAAAATCACCCAATTCAGTTCAGGCCAGAACTGAGGTGCTCCTCTTAGTTCAGCCATCAATTGTGTATTCCTTTCTTGCTGAAGTAGTTTCAGAGGCTCCAAACTCCCCATTGATAACTCCAGTTATCAATTCCCTCAGACAGTCATTGTTAATCGTGTCAATTGCAAAATACATGCTAGAGATCTCCTCAATTGAAAACTGCTATTTGAAACTAAGAGCAAGATTTCAATCTAAAAGTGCCAGAGAGGGTATAGTAAACCTCCGGTTTTGTGCCTCACAATTCTGGTCAAATCAACTAATGGTGTAGACCAACACATTCTCCTCCAGCATACTTTTGCAATGATGTGTAATGACAAGTGTCTTTCCTAGGCTGTCATCAACACTAAGTTATCACAATGTTCATACCTCTGCAGCTAAAAAGTTTACCTGTATCTCTTGTTATCCACAGGCACAATGTCCATGGCAATATAATACTGCTGGTGGGGATCCAAGCCTGTAATTTTCACTCTCATGGCTGGAAACATTCTCCTAGGAATAGAAGAGTAGAAATAAGGAAGACAAAGGTGAATAAGGAAGCTGAAGAGGCTTCTTAGACCTCTCACTGGCACCAGGAGCACACTACTTTACACAGCCTAGTTCTTGGCCTGACTCCTCTGGGCTTGGCATGGGTAGCAAAGACTGTGCTTACAGTGGCTTGAATCTTCAGATTATTCCCACTGAAGAAAAGGTGTATCAGGATAACAACCTGTGAGTAACAATAACACACTCCCAAGTCAAGCAGTCTGTCTGTCCCAGCTCCTAGTAGACAGTTCTGCTATGCTCCACACAAACTATTCTCCCTAGGCATTTCTAGGATGGGCACTGTACCTTCTTCATGCTGATTTTCCTGATGGCTGTCCATCTATAATTATTCTCTCGCATTCCATTAAACACAGGATCACTTTACTTTTCTTTTTTGAGAAAATCACATTTCAGTATGGAGTCCGATAGTGCTGGAGTAATATTTAAGGCAAATCCATTATCCGGAAGGATCTCTTGCTCTTACATTTATAGTTATTTAAGAAAGAATGTCCCTCAAATTAATCTGCTTATTAAGTACATCTTTCACTTTTAACAGAAACACTGGCATTATCATTCCTTGAAGTCTAGGTAGTATTTTGTGCAATCTTTTTTAATAAGTGCTGTCTTTTCTACATCATATGATCCAGATCTGTCTTAAGCATTTTCTCCTGTTAAGCAAATTATGAAACTCTGCACTAGCAAGAATTGATTCCCACTCTTTCTTTTCTTATCTGAGCACAAGTTTACTTCTGCTGTGCACTAGTCACTGTTCTGGAGTTGTTTGCTGCTAGACAGTTATTTCAGAAGAGAGTAGCTCAGAGCAATTTTAACCTCAAAACATGCAAGTGTTAGTAGGGCCATGGCATAAGTATTACCAGTGGACACAGCCTGGAGGAGGAAAAAAACAGGAAAGTTTATATCAACATCTCCAAATACGTCTCTAAAATTTGCACTGAATGGATGGGACCATGAGAACCTATTTTATTCTTTCCCATCGAGGCCACATGTATCCACTTGCAGAAGAGGGTGGGAAGGAGGAAGCTGCTGCTCAGCCTTCGCCCTACCCTCAGCTCTTCCAATTCAGACCACTGAGAAGGAAAGTTCTGTTAGTAACTACATCTGCCTTGGAAAAGGGCACTTATCTTGGGGGCCAGGGAGAGCACCACCCCACAGCTGCTGGAGCACAGCTAACCAGAGTTATGAGAGACAAAACTGTCAGAAAAATTGTCTGCAGAAAGCCTTCAAGGAGAGAGGAGATTTGTGCAGCTGATGGTGTGTTGCTAGTTGAATGATTTGAGGGGAGGGAAAAAAAGGAATAATGGTTTAATCTTCGGTGGCTTGAGGGCATTGCCTTGTTTCTACCACAATGGCTCATTAAATCTGCCAAGCCAAATGGGTACAGGATGTGGCAATTTACAATCCAGGTCTCCTTAATTGGAGAGAGGTGTCTTGGGAGCTGCTTAAGAGGTAGGTCATGTTTCAAAGGG
Source organism: Syrrhaptes paradoxus (assembly GCA_013400615.1). NCBI lineage: Eukaryota > Metazoa > Chordata > Aves > Pterocliformes > Pteroclidae > Syrrhaptes > Syrrhaptes paradoxus. The sequence goes on along the minus strand of VZTO01016116.1, from coordinate 15,903 downwards.
TTGATGAGAAACCCAGGATTAAATCTGGGTCTCTTTGGGTTTAAATCTGCACACTGCATTGGGAAAACTGAATGCTGTGTGTTCCAAGAAGCTCTCTTCAAATTTGCAGCCCCGTGTAAAGCTGCAGTATAGCCTGTGGAGTTGTTTGCTTATGAAATACCTTGTAAAATATTACCACAGACCATTCAACAGGCTTAGAGGCTAATCTCAGAAATGATTGGGGAGAGCTCAGCTGATCCCACTGCTTTCTCTAAGGTTTAAGTGTACCTTTAAAGTTTTGTAAATTATTGCTATTTTTATTTTTCTATGGGTGTAAAAGTAACTCATGTTTCCTTGGTATAAGGATGTGGCCTGGAACTGTCACAGCAGGTCTCCAGCAGCACTGCAGCATAGAAAGGGGGAAATGGAAAAGGCAGAAGCAAACAGTGGCAACTTAGGGATGTACTCAGGTGTAATCCTGGTTAAGTCCCTGTGCTCTGTGTTTCCTCTTGGCTGGCTCGTGCCCTCCCAGAGGCACCAGGTCTACAGAAAACAGGAGGCTTGAAGGTTTGGAAGGAATTCAGGCCATTTGAATATGGCTGTCTTAATAAACAGTCAAGAACCTTTCATCTAGGAAGATATCAGGTAGCTTTATAGTCAACAGCTACAAACACAAAGGTTGGCTGTTTTGATAGGGAACACATGATGACATCTGATATATTTTAGGATGAGGTTTATATCATCAGCAGTTTGGGATGATCAAGTTTTTTATAAGTTAGCTTTACCACTCAGCAGGAAAACAGTCTTCCTCAACTTTGACTGTACACTTACACACAGTACCCTTTTAGGAGAAATATGATGTGATATGAAATAAGTTGTTATAATTATTTTAGGACTACTCAGAAGTGTTCTTAGAAGCATTTTTGGAACAACCATGTGCCTAGGTCTACCCAGTTCCTGGCTCCTTCTGTAATGATAATGATGTTTATGAAACTCTGAAAGTGAAAAAAAAATAGTTATCTATATAGATCTATAAAACTTTATTAAAACAGTATTTGCCAGCATAGTACTGTACTGATATTAAGAACAACGCTAGGGAACTTTCAGCAATAGAAAGAAGTAATTGGATTGTGGCAGCCAGCATCTTTCATTGTTGTTGTTTAAAATTTATATTTAACACAAAAATATAACTGTTGTCCCTTGTGAAAACTGTTCAGAGAAGGAGGGTCACAGGTATATCCCCAAAATGATTTTTTTTTTTTTTTAGAATAGCATGAAGCTTTAGTTTCTAACCCTTAGGAGTCTCAAGGTGCCAACTCTTATCCCTGTCCTGTGAAACACCACATGCGAAGCTTGTGTCAAGTTGGATCTGTCTTCAAGTTTGACCTGCCTGAGTAGAGGCATGGGCCAGATGACCTCCAAAGATCTGTTCCAGCATAAATTTATTCTCTGTTTCACAGTTCAGTTTTAGAGAGGGCAATTCCCCATTACGGGATAAAAAAATTAAAAGTACCTGGCAGGTTGTTTCAAAACACAAATGCAGTTTCTGGAAGACCTTCAGACATTGGAAATACTCCTGTACAGAGAGCTTAGGGAACAGAGGTCGAATGAGAGTTTAAAAGGACTGACACAATTTCCTCTACACTTTTCATGACTGTTTAGTGTGATGATTTATACACTACGTAAACAAAAATTTAACTTTAATAAAATTAAATTTGTTTAAGGGTGACATTTGCTAAATACAAACCCTAAAATATGTATATTATTATATTATAGCAAAAGACAACTTGTCTGCTGACAGTAACAAAGAGAGAAGTCACTTCCCAGCCACAAAAAAAATCTAGTTGAGAAACTCTGCAAAATAGTTTGATTTGGGTTGCAGATTAAGTGTGCACAGTGCTTGCAATGTGCATGAGTTTACAGAGCAGTCTGAAGTCATCATTGCTATTTTATACCTCATATTTCCCTGCCTTTAGGACTTGTGCCAAATGTATGTTTCTATATGAAACCAAATCTGTGAGGAGTGAAAGTGAGAGAAGGGAAGACAAGGCAAGGCAAGGCAGGGCAAGACAAGGCAGGGCAAGGCAAGGCAGGGCAAGGCAAGGTAGGGCAAGGCAAGGCAAGGCAGGGCAAGGCAAGGTAGGGCAAGGTAAGGCAAGGTAGGGCAAGGCAAGGCAAGACAAGGTAAAGTAGGAATACCTTCCTGTTTACCTCTGCAGTGGGGGACTATGTAGAGATATTTGTGTTGAGAGAAAAAGCTGAGGGAAGGGTTTGGGAGCAAGAGTATTTATTGTTTATGAGGGAGCCCAGGAGATCTTCTCAGTAGCTCCCAAAGGGGACATCTTTCTGGAAGCTGGAGAAAGCTTATCTGGCCAACTGGGCCGGGACCTCTGGGCAACAGTTTGGTAGCTGTACTCTGCCAGCCTTCACTCTGAGCAGTCCTCTCCACATGCCCGTTCAACATCAAGAGAGCTTCACAACAAAGTCCCTGCTGCTGTCTCTAAGTGAAGAGAACTGTGGGGGCCTTCCTTCCTTCCACTGGACATAAAAACAACTGTTTGGTAATGTAAACAGCCCTCAGGTCATATTTTAAACAACTCAGATTCGTGGTTTCAGGGAGACAAAGAAACTCCAGATAAAATGCAATTTAACTTATCAGGAGGTGCAGAGGATTCAGGAGAGGACAAAGTCACCTGTTCCACCCACTGCCAGTTTTTTCCACTCATTACTGAGCACTGCCTCAGAACCCAGGATTGAGCCATCCCGCAGTACAGATATGATAACTATGATATGACAGATGAGGTCATTTCGCTCATTGTTGAAAAGAAATGTTGGCTCTGTGACAGGAGGAACCTGGGTCCCCAGGTTCCCCTAGAGGAATACCTCCTCCTTCATGTGCATAGTCACACTTGCATAACCACCTCTGTAGACAGCAGGCAGTGCTTTCCTTCCAGAGCAGGACTCTGGGCACTCATTATAGTGTATCCCCAAAGTAATAAGTGCACATTACTTTTCCCTTTGGGCAGCACTACTATGCAGTGATTAACTAACTGTTACCCCTGAAGCTTAGGTGGCCATGGACTTCAGCTAGGGATTGTAGGGGTGTGGGAGGGGACTCAAATTCCTCTGCTGCTGTTGCCAGGGTGTGTGCGTGATCACCATTGGTGAAGGAGAGTAGAGAAAAAGCGTTAAATATGTTTTTAGGACTGGTTGCTTAGATCAGTATGACCTGGGGCTTAAGATGAATTTATTTTATTTTGTATGGAGTCTAAGACTGAATTTCAAATAAAAAGGAGACAAAGGAGATTGCAGATGTGAATGCACTGCAGCTGACAGGAAGTCATCGACATCTTTTGCACAAAGAAAGGAGTCTTCTTTTAAGCATCTTATTTAATTCTGAATAATAACTTTCTGATGGAAAGGAAGAAAAATAATTTCTAAAAGGACTGAAGTAGGTTCTTTCTTAACATGTGCTGTTAAACACCTCTGACAGCTGCATAAATAGGGAGATATTTCATCAGAAAACACAAACCCAGGCTTTCCCCAGAGCATAGAGACTTCTCCTCAAAAACATGAAACCCAAAATCTTTGAGTCAAAATCTAAGAAAATCAAAAACTATTGTGTTTTTTTTTAATTTGGGGCCAGGTTGAAGGAAAAAGAAAAAAAATTGGCGGGGGAAGTTAATCTGGATGTTTTGGTTTGGGATGCTTATTTACTAACTGGGGCTCATTTTTCCTGGCATGGTGCTCACTGTAATTGTAGTTCAGATGCATCATGTACCCACATGGAAGGAACTATATACATATCACAATAATTCTTAATCATCTTCCACTTATTACTGTGTAGCTAGGGATATGTATCTGTTGTTTGTTATAATGATATGCAATGTGGGAAGATGTATTTGTCAGAAAGGCAACATGAACAGCAAGTTCCATGAACCATTGCTGACATGAAACATTTCAATTCATAAATGTCAGAACAATAGTTTTGTATCAAAAGTGTCAAAATGCGTAGTTTCAATCAACAAATAAGAGTTTATAGCTGGAAGATGGCTGATGACACATTTCAACAAGAAGTTGAACACCAATGTATTCCGTATTTTCCTAAAAACTTTTAAGGAACTACAGAATCTTCTTTGTATGTGTGCATCAGTCTGATCAAATTGAATTTTTTTATTTTTTTAACTGATCCAAAGTATTAAATTTCATTATATCTCCCGTGAATATTTCTTTGCGTTTTCTTCCATGAACCCTTCCTTCTGCAGGACCCCTGCCAATGCTGTCAAGGTTTTTGTGAGACATTGTGTTGAAGTATTTGCAGAATTACAGTGGCATTGATGCTGCAACTTTTTGTTGACTTAAAAAAAAAAAAAATCTGTAATCAGAGTATGGCTTTTTAAGATTCCAGAAAGGACAACTGCTTCATTCAGAAATGTGTGAGCTGCTGAGATCATCTTTATACCGCTAAGCTCTGGGTATTTTAGTGGGCACTGGTGCTGATGGGCTTTGAGATATTTATGCTGCTGTTAAGTCTACCTACTCCTGTCCTGGTTTCAGCTGAGACAGAGTTAACTTTCTTCCCAGTAGTTAGTAAGGTTATGTTTTGGTTTTGTGCTGAGAAGAAGGCTGATAACTTACTGATGTTTATAGCTGCTGCAAGGACAACAAAGGACTTTTCATCTTCTCTGCGGTGCCAGTGTCTGCAGGTACAGGAGAAGCTAGGAGGCAGCACAGCCCCAATTGCTAGCATAGAATTCATCCTTAGGTTTAGGATTGAGACCCAAATTAGCCAATAGTCTTTTCCGTATCTGTGGTGTGTTTGTGGTGTTTGGCTGCCAGACAAGGTCAAAATGACAATTCCATGTATCAGAATTAATTATAGTTAATCCAACAGGTAACAACATATTATTTTATCTTTCTGAAACAGCATGGCCGAGGGACCAGGACAACAAAGTCAGAAGCAAGAAACTTGGCTCTGCCAGTATCACATTTGATTCTGTTGGACAGATCACTTAATCTGTTTAGGTCTCCATTTCACTTCCTATGCAAAGAGGATAATAATAATTTTCTCTACATCTGCTTTGACATCTCCAGGGAAAAGGTGTTGCACAACAGCAAGTGTTATAATTCCAGTTACTTTGGCTCTTACATTTGAGGCAGAAGGGCAAAAACAGCAGACCACTCTGTACTGATGCAAGATGCTTCCTGTGCCAATGAGACTGTTTATCTAAAACTGGGAGCTAAACTGGTTCTGATAATCTTTAGGGATTATCTGGTTTGCTCATCCGATATAACTTTCCTCAAATTATCCAGTCTTCCTGGATAGTGCTCACTTCACAAAAATGTGAAACAACAGGTCTAGCTGTTCTGGCGAATTCTGAGAGAACAGAAATGAAACAAAATTATAAACAGTAGAGCACGGTGTTTTTTTCCCCAGGACTTGGGAAACAGTCCCTTCTGCTTGTTTGTGGAAGGGGCAGAACAGCTCCTGGGACAGTCAGTTGGTTTGTTCGCCTTAGCGGACTCTGTCCATGGTGCTGACTTCCCTCTTCACAGCATTAATTGGAATTAAAACATCATTATGTGGAAGCAACGAACTTAATTTTAGCGCAGTCATGGCTCAAATTCGGGATCGTTTATAGTCTGAAGGATCTAGAAGTTTACAGCTAGCTTCAAGGTGTGTTTTGGCAAACAGACTTCTAGCCATTTTTTAATAGTTGACAGCAATTTAGATTTTACCCTTGGCTAAAGCATGGCAGGGTGAGTTTTTCTTTTTCAAAAAATCTGGCTTATTACTGGCTTTTCCTAACCTCAGCTGATATGATATCAGTTGCAATAGCAGAGGGAAACATTAATCCTGCACTTTTTTGATACAGGAAGTCATTACCATTTTATCTATTTAGAATTGCAGGAAGACATTCACTTGGCACAAAGGTGAGTGTGAATTTCACTGTATTTGAGATTAAATCAACTAGCTCATGAAGTGCTATGGGAACTTGAAAGGAAACTCAAATGGCTCACCCCCAAATTCATAACTCATCTTAAATTTAGTACAGCCAACAGCACAATGATTATTTCCTGATTTATTTGTTCAAAGGAAAGACTCAATAGTTTCCTGTAGCTGGTAGCTCTCCTTTGGAGCCACTGATTCAAGCAGTAATGTGAAACAACTTTACCTGTCCTAAGAAAGATAGTAGGAGATACAATTGTGAAGCTCTGACAGCCATTTAAGTTTTCCTGCATATTTGTTCTTTTAGCTTATCAAGAAGAAAAATAAAGGGTTTTTTTTTAAAAAAAAAGTTATTTTATTATGATTTTTTTGAACAAGACAGAAAGCCAGAGATATCTTACCTGCCTGCTTTTGTGATGATCATCTCTGTCCCAATGTCATGAAATCTTTTCCAGAGGTCAGCACACTGCAGCTCTACCTGGATCTCTTCCATGGATGAAGGTGGAGGAGGCTGAGGGCCTGAGCCACCAGATGTAAGGTCAGAATGAGAACCAAATGAGCAGGATGTCCTTTCTGCCAGCACTTCTGTGTCTGACCCAGTGCTCTGCTCTGAGTCTGCAAAGTAAACACACCAGGTAAGACACTCAGTTCCACCTGGCATGAGTGGAAAAGGAAGTGAAGAGGAAAGCCAACAAAGTAAGTACTAAAGAACATTACAATGGCCTTTTATATATACATATATATACACACATATATATTTATGATTTGTTGTGATTTATGGCCTGATTTGGGGCTTTGGGTTTCCAATGTGACATTTGGCATTTTTGTAAAGTTTGAGAAACAGCTGAATAAAGCTCAATATAAAATATAAATAGTAACAAACATCACCACAATGCTGGGAATGGAGTACAAAATATAGATGAAAAAATAGAATTGCAAAAAAGGTTAATTCAACCCATAGTTTCAATCCAAGATTAGATGAGTTCACTGGGAAACTACATTCCATTTAATTGAATATCCTCCCGTATTACTATTGAAGAGTTGGTTATTTTTAAACAACACTTTTATTTTCCTTTTAATATCTTTGTCATNGCAGCACGATTTTGGAAATCTGTTTTATTTTCTTCTATAATATCTTTTTTGGAACAATGCTATTTCCTAAGAAAATAGCCACACAGCTTTTGGTGAGGAAAATGTTCTAGGCCACTTAAGGACAAAAAGGAAATATAGGAAACATACAGAAGATGTTACCAAGGAAAGCAATTGAAGCAAATGGCAAAAAAGAGCAACTGAGACAACCACCGCTCTTCATGGGGGAGAAGAAGAAGAAGAAAGAAGAAAAAGAAGTANAAAGAAGAAGACTTGCTAATAAAAAAAAAAGTGAGATTTTACTAGTTTAAAAGATGGCCATTTCTTTCCAAAAACATCACATGTATTATGCAGGTATTGTGTATATATACATATATATATATGTGGTCCTAGCTCTCATACAGTAGGGCTAAGATGGAATTTTGTAAATAACAACTGTGATATTTTGCAACAGGGTGCACATCCACATTACATCAGTATAATTCACAATACATTCTGCAAGGAAATACATTTATGTTTTGAACCTGATTTTTAACAAACCAACACTAGTATTATATAGATGGTTGACAGAGGAATAAAGTAATGTGAAACACTCAATTAGATGGCTCAGGAAGAGCTTTGTAGATTTCAGAGATGGTACAGAAATAATACTTTAGAATGTCCTCATTGATCACCTAAATACAAGCATCCCAGTGAAGGAATAAAACAACTATTAATATATTTATTCTCTGCACTTAAAGAAAGAGAACACTCTGTCTGAAGGGGAAACTTAAGGAGTCAAAAAGTAACAATCTGTGTTAAAAAAATGTGATGAAATCACCCAAGATAATACTCCTTTGATACCAAGCAAGTGCCAGAAGATCCTTAATAACCGTGAGGTCCTGGAGGCTGAGTCTCAGATTTACAGTGTTTCTGAGATAGTGTTTCGTGGAGCAGCTTGCGCACCAGTGCAGAGGACCATAGTTAAGAAGAGGCTGGATGTGAAGATGCCACCTGCAGAACCACCAGCCCCACCTCCTACCACATGGAAATACTTCTGGAAAATTCATACTACTGCAGTGGCATGGACACAAACTGTTTGTCTGATAGTATAAGAGAAACTTACAGCCCCAGTGGAATCAGGAAGCCCATATCTTCTGTGAGAACACTAGGTGAATATGTCATTGTATAGTGGACTTGCTTGAAGGATGTTTTCAGTAAACTTGGCCAACCATTTAGACAATCTGCCTGTACAATGTAGAAAATCTGTAGGACATTTGAGAGGTTCAGTATGTATTGCTCCCAATTCATTTTGAATATGGAGTCCTTAACATCTCCCACTGACTTCCAAGTTGGGCTGAAGCAATAACAGGTCCATCCCTCTAAAGAAGTAGCACAAATCTACCAACAGAAGATTGTTACATGGAGATCAGTACTACTCCCAAAATTGATATCCTAGACACAAGCTGATTCAAGATAACATGAGACAACCTACTGGAGTTCTGTGACCACAGGACAGAGGATCAGTCTGAGAGTACACAGGGGCTGAGACATTTGCTCCCTGCTTCAGGAGCCCAGTGATGCAGGAGCAAAATTATACTTGTCTGCTTCCTCTGGCTCAAATTATTCCACCTGAAAATGTTGGAGTGTGTAAACCTGAGTAGGTTCACTATGCTTAGGACATTTGTTTTCCTCATGATGGTTGATCACTTTATCTTTCACTGAAACACAAGACTGTGCTTCACAAATCACAGTAAGAGCTTTTTTTATGTCTACTCATGTGCTGAACTGTTAACCAAAAGTCTTACATCTTCTCTGAGGTCCTAAGAAAGTGTGGGTAAACTACACTGGAGGTCTGAAGAGGCTGGACCTAGGGAAAAGCTTCTGTTATGGAGTACTCATCCCTGAATGAGGTATTAATCTTCAGGTTTGCATCTAAAGAGACTTTTAGGCCACATCACCTGTGGTTGATTCAGGCACACAGAAACTCTGTGCACCCTCTGAAGCAGTATGGTAAATGGCCAATAGATGGCACTTGGCTAGATGCTGTCTCTGCATCGTTCCAGCATTTCCTGGACAGCTTTTCAAATCGGGCATGCGTCTGGAGTCTTGGAGATCCCTGGGAATTGACTGGAATTGCATGCTGCAGAAAATTGAGTATCAGAGGCTGAAGCCCTCTCTCACTGATTTGATGCTGATGTCACTCCACTAATGAGTTTTGGAGTGTTTTCGTTACAATGGTTGAAGTGGAAGGAGAGCCACATCCTTGGATATAATTTGCCATGCTGGTGCAAATCAAAAATGGCAGAAGGGATCCCCTAACTACTGATATGTCAGTATCTACCCAACCATTCAGTACCACACACAGGAGAGAAAAAACAAAACAAAACAAAACAAAAACTTCTTTTCTTCCAAGGACTACTATTTTGTGCCCTGAAATATGATCCAGAATTACCCCCAAATTAGTGCACAGAACAACAAGTACCTCTCCTTCCTCCAGTTTTGGGAATGGGAGAGGGGGAGTCACTAGTGTTGCTGCTGTTAGTTCAGTCTCAGTAAGCACCGAGATGGGTTTTAGAGTTTTCTACAGCCTTCCTGAGCTAAGCCCTCCTGAATAGTGTCATCCAGTTGGAGACACTGAGTTCATTCTAGACCCAGGGAATTCAGGGGAAGTTAAGTGCATCTGACGTATGAAAATAATCCATAATGACACCCAGCTCTATGAGATTCTGCAACTCTTAGAGTTCTCTACATGTGTTAGGATTCTGAATTAATCAGGAGACAGGTGTCAATATCCGTAAGTGAGGAACTTACAGAAGGGTGGAGGGCAAACCAGTCTTGATATGTAGTAATTAATTGGGGTGGCTGGCAGCTAGCACAGCTCAAGCCACTCTAATGCACATACTTGTTCATAATGAAATAAAACAGGAAGAAGATTTGAGTTTTCTTCTGACATTCAAACTAGGAGCTTGGTTTTCTTCATGCGCCAGCTTCAGTAGGGTGCAACTTTGATAAACTCAAAGGTACTACTTCTACTCTACATAGGTGTAAGCAGAGGGGAATTAGGCAATAGCTCCTGAAGCTCCAACAAAATTGAACATGCCTGTGAGCACCCTCAGGTACAGATTGTGTCTGGTACTGGATATTACGTCTGAGTGAAGGACAAACAGAAGGATTTCAGAGGAAGATGAGCTTCCTATAACTTCTTCTCTTTCCAAAGTGACAAGATTCTTAAGATTCTTTGCCTTTCCTGAAAGAGGTGCCTTGTAAAAAAGCCCACATGCTGAATCCAAGGTCCAGCCACAAGGAAACACAGACCTCTCATGCAGTGGCTTCCTTTCAGAGTTAGGAGACCTTCTCAAACTACTGCCATAGGAATGCTAGTTCTCTGGTGCCACATTAGGTTGCAATCTGTGACAATTTTGGCGTATGTTAGACAAGGGGCAATTAAAACAGTTTTATGGTTTTCTCTTGCTAGGGTAGAGTACAGTTCTTGAGAAAAGATACTTCAAAACCAATCTTATCCTTTGCTGGCAACTAGCAAAACTGAGACCAGATGCAACTGAGGTTTCTAAACCTACAGTACTCCACTGAACTTCCAGTTGAGACAGTCTCAGGTCAAAATGTTCCTCATTGCTTTTACAGGCATCCATTAACTTGCACCTTCTGCTCTTACCTACTTTTCTTTACAAGGTCCTTCCCCCCACCTGTCTACTTGAAGAAAGGCCCTTCCTGCTGCACCATAGCTATTGAGGTGAACACCTCCAAAGATCTTGCTGACCACATATCAGTCTACCTCTGTCATTTCCCGCTTCTTGCAAATTTCTTCTAAAACCACCCATTTCCATTCTTTCTTAATCCTTATGTTCTTTTTTTCTGATGTTTTCACTGATAACTTCTTCTGTTGTATGGAGTGATGTGTAGCCAGAAGAAAACACAGCCCTTCTGGTCTGCGTGGAGAACAACCCACTGACCACAGGGGAATGTCAATGCTTAACCCCACCAGTCTGAAACATTCTCCCCAGAGACAATACAGATAAATGTTCTTAAAATGTTCCTTGTTACAGGGAGCTTGCTGGCCAAACAGGCTGACTGAGTGGTTTAATGTGCAAAAAAACTCTCCAAGGCCTTAAACATAGCTCTCTGACACTGTGCAAAAAGGCTGTTCACTTTCTACTACCCCATTGGATGGTTTCCTATCATCACTTCTTGCCACACTGACTATGCATCCAGCTACTGAAGTTTAACGGTGTTGGACCTGGAAGAGAGGAAATTTCTCAGCACTTTCAGCAACTTTTAAGCCTACCAGTAAGACCACGGGGTCATTTTCAGAGGTCCCAGGAACACCATGGCCATTGCTGAGATTATGGAGGAACATTAAACTAGTTCAGATTTTTCCTTTCTTCATCCCTTTCCCATGTCTACTATCTCCAGATCACCCTGGAAATCCTCAGCTCATTATTTCTTTTGATCCACAAATTCCCAGGCTTCTTGTTGGCAAATGGGAGGGAAAACACCATTCTCATAAGCATGGTGACTCTGAAGTCAGCATCCCCACTGAGTGCCCCAAGATGATGGAAAATAACTCCAACCAGTTTTCTGCACCAACACTATGGTTCCCGAGATCTGAGCCTTCTTACACATAACAAAGAGCTGCTCCTACCTGGCTTCTACAACTCAGCTGCCTGGTATTCCTCATGTACATTCCCTGCTTTTTTATCAGTCTGGTACAAGATGCAAACTGGTATGTGAGACATTAAAAGATATTAATTTTCTAAGCAACTTCTAACATGGATCTTCAGCAGAATTTTCAATGCAAATGGAGCACAGCAGGGATACTGGTCCCCTTATTTAACCAATAAAACTAAAAGAGCTCAGTTTAGTCCTTGACCATATCATGCAGCTCATGCACTCAACAAGTGTTTTACTCCAAGGTATCAAAGAATGTAAATTACAGGAGTGAAAACAATGACAATAACCATATGCACATAAACAACCACCTACCCAGAGGAGCCCAAAAGACTTATTCTCTTTTTCTTCTTTATTTTTTCTTTTTTTTTTCTTTTTTTTTTCTTTGCATATGTGTAGATAGCTAATGTAGATCCTGTCAGATTCCGTTAGCATAAAGATTACTCTTCGGTGGAATGCAACAGCTGTTACAAGCTGTTAGGTATTTCACTGTTTATTTTTGTCTGCAAGGTTTGTGAAAATTTAGTGCAACAGGTGGTCCTTTCCTCTG
>VZTO01016109.1:0-15594 GCA_013400615.1 Syrrhaptes paradoxus | reverse complement strand
AAAAAAAAAAAAGAAGCTAATAACAAATGCAATTTCTCTACATAAAATAAAACACTGTGTTTTATCCCTGTCTTAAAGTGAGTGAAACACCTGAGTGGGAAACAACAATAACCACCTCTGGAGTCACTGAAACAGGATCAACCACCAAAACCACCATCTTGGTCCCCACTCCCTCCACATCCACTCCCCGCAGCACCACGATAGTAACAGAAACATCTAGCCACGAGACCACTACTACCACGACTGAGAGCCCTCCAACACCACCACCTGCCTCCACCGTCAGCACCACAACCTCAGGACCAACTTCCCCAACATCTACAGCCAGCACTACTGTACCACCACCATCAGTATCAACAAGCACAGTGCCGGTCACCACATCTGGTACCACTCCAACAGAATCTTTTACCACTACTTCAGCAACAACCTCTGTTGTTACCACAGTCACTGCAACCACCCCCAAAACTGTTCTCCCTTTCTCACCTAGCACTTCTGGGCCAACTGCAACATCAACTGCAGTCACCACTGTAGGCAGTTCTACACACAGTACAGTTACTCCAACTACTGCTTCAACTACAAATCCACCATCTACCACTCCTGGAAGAAATTGTACTATTTCACCTAATGAATCTTATTCAGTGAGTAGATTTCACAAGTTTTTTTATCATTCTGCTTTGGATGGAGCCTAGGCACTAATTTCAATGTCAGTAACATAGATTTCTGGGTACAAAAGGAAGTATCATTCCGTTGTATTTCCTTCTGGTTTCTGGGGTATCAGAATGACTTCCAATGATACTCGGTTTGATAGCTTATATGTTGCTGTTAGTTCTTCAAGGATGGTTTTAAAAATACTTTCTTGAAGGAGTTAAATCACTGCTCAATGTTTCTCTTTATTGTAGGATAGCTGTACTGAAGAGGTAACCAAAGGCTAAGTGGGGCTTGACTATCTTTTCTGTTTCTGCTGTTGAGTAGGTCCAGAGTGGGGAAAAATGTTTTGTGTGTTTAGAGTGCAGCCCAACAAAATGTCCAGGGCTGTATGAGTCTGAGTTTGGAAGGAGTCATACTTGGTCACAGTCTGCTTTCAGGAGAGGACTGTGAAACAGATCACCACATGCAAATGCTCATGAAATTTGACTCAGAGTTCTTAGTTTTTTGGAACCCTCCATCTCTGACATAGATAAGCTAATGTCTGGTACATTTCTAAAGCCTCCTCAAAGCTTTGATGTCTACTAACTTGCTCAGTAGATCTGCAGGAATAAAAATTATACATGACTGAAAAACTGGTGGAAGATAGAAAAAATGCATACAGTCACAAGGCATGCATGTAATCACCTTAGACATTACTCCCGAAATAGCTGGTGTTCACTGTACTTTTAGCTGTTAATCTGTTCTAGGCATTTATGGAAGGGGATTGATCATGTATTGATCACTGATGTTGATCGATGTCTTTCACTGGTGATTAGAGAGAGAGTCTAGGTGATGAGGTTAGATCAGACATCTAACTATAAGATAACTGAAACTAAAAAAGGCAATTCCCACTTCAGATTACTGGTTTGACTTTTCACTTCACAGCTCTCAGTAGTGCTAGCTCATCTTGCAGGCCTTGACAGTGGCGACTGCTGCACTTCCTTCCCATTTTCAGACTCCTGGTGGGGGAAAAAATGTCAATAAGCATATGGCAATTTAAAACTCTGCAAAAGATATTCAGCCTGTTGTCAGGCTGACTGCTTCATAAGGTTTCTCTCTTTCATCCCCCTCCCCTTCTCTTTCCCAACGCAGCCAGGTGAGGAATGGTGGCTCTGTCAGTGCACTAAGGCAGTATGTGTAGAAGACAATACAATCAAGATAGAACCTGTAATATGTAAACCACCTCCTAAACCTACATGTTCCAATGGGCTTTCTCCTGTGCGAGTCTTTGATAAGGATGGATGCTGTTGGCACTGGGAGTGTGATTGTAAGTATATCTTTTCTTGAATATTTTATCTCCTGTGGTGATATTAGTGTCAAGAGCAACAGTATTTATCAGGGGACAAATATTGCACAAGGCTGTGACCCTCAGACATCTAGTTGGTCTGTTTGGAGTGCTGCATTGATTCTTTGTAGCTAATCGGGGGCTTCTACTTGATTTGCCATCATTTCTGCATAGCTGTTGGGTTAGTAGAATAAAATGGTCTCCCAAGGCAGGATTTAAGTGTTCGGCTGCAGACGTCTACAGGCTACAAGCCTACATATAAGTTACGTGTTCAGAGTATTGATAGAATTGGATCTAGGGCGCAATTAATCCGATTCCCATTTGTCTGTCAGAAGTAATCAGTTGAACTGTGCCCTGGAAGTGTCTGTTTTTCTCTTTCATAGATGAGTTCTAGATAATGAGCTCATGCATTTACATATACACTTTAAAAATCTAAATGCTTGAGGTTCGATGAGATGAATCCCACACCTACAGGTTTTTTATTGGTAGTCTGATCTGATTCTGTATGTAGCCATAAGGAGCTAACCTCGATGCATGTTTTTGTAGGCTACTGCACTGGCTGGGGAGACCCACATTACAACACTTTTGACGGCCTGTACTACAGCTATCAAGGGAATTGTACCTACGTCCTTGTGGAAGAGATTAATAAGACAGTTGACAACTTTGGTATCTATATTGATAACTACCATTGTGAAGCAGAAGATGGAGTCTCCTGTCCTCGAACACTCATTGTGAGACACGAGACTCAGGAAGTCCGCATATCAACAGTGGAAATGAATACTTTCCATGTGGAGGTATTGGAGAATATTACCTTTGATTTCTTTATTAAAATATTAATACAGAATCAACCTGATAAATTATATTCACAATGTTAGGGAAAAAATTTACAAAGAGTCTGTGTTTTAGATTTAATACCATTTTGAATTATAAAATAGGACTGCTTTGAAGGACTGCTTTTTTGACTCTGAATATGGGGAAGAATTCCTACAGCTTCTTCCCTTTTTTTCTCTCAAATATTTGCAGTGTCTTATCTCTCCTAATACACAAAGGTGGACAAATTGCTAAGAGTTAAGTATATAAAATAAAAACATTCATAATTAAGGAGGATACAACATAAAGTACACATAACAAGTACTGGGCTTAAGCATTTTTACAAAGCACCATTACTATCTTTGATTGATTCAACTTTTTAAATTTTTCAGTGTACAGGCTCTTACATATTTATTGCATTGATAAACATGATGCTCCTGCTTTGGGGCTTCAAAATTGGGGGAGGAGTGTTTACTTTTAGGTGTTTGTGGGGTTTATTTGGTTTATTTTTGTACATTACTGTGTGGGAATATTACACGTTAGGTTGCAGCATATTGTTGAAAATTTACAATATTTAGACCTCTTTTTTTTCTTCAAAGCAAGAAAATCTACCATTGCTGAGCAAAAGTGGTAGTGTTAGTTTAGTGGGTATATCATGGCTACTATATTTCAATAAATAATACAGATTTTGGCTTCTTTTTTTCAATTAATTTTCCTACAACCATGTTCTCTTTATACCAAGAAGGTTAAAGCTGTGTGCATTAGGAATTTAGGAAAATTTTATATTGCACTTTCATGAGGTGTTCTCAATGCCATAGTCACTCTAATGAATCTGTTGAGTGTTAGAATTTAGCTGGTTTAAATTCTGAATTTTAGCCTAGTTTATCAGTGGCTGATAGACCTTTTATTTGTCTCAGGGGAGGAAAGTTCAACTGTCCAGTGAAATAAAAGGAAACAGAGGGACAATGGTTACAAACTAAAAGCACGTTATTTGCCTTTACATTCTATCCCCAATGCAAAGAAATGAATAGTCAATTGTTTTCTAAAGTCAAACTGAATATATGTCTCTTTTCTTTTATTTATTAGGTGACAGTAAACAAACAGGCAGTGGCTTTGCCTTATAAAAAATTTGGCTTGAGTGTCTATGAGTCAGGCATAAATCGTGTAGTGGAAATTCCTGAACTAAAAGTGAATGTGACCTACAATGGCTTGTCCTTTTCCATCAGAATGCCCTACAGCCGATTTGGCGACAACACTCACGGACAGTGTGGTAAGGCATATTCTTGTAATTTTTGTACTCTCATAAAACCGTGAACAGGTAAATGATAGGTGTGCCACAAAGCTGAATGGAATTTGATAACAAACCTGTGGGTGGATTCTTTCTCCCCTTACCAATTTTAGGTATTTGCAATAATAACACAGCCGATGACTGCACGTTGCCAAATGGAGAAAATGACTGTGAAACCATGGCAGATTATTGGCAAGTTGTTGATCCCTCCAAACCACAGTGCTCTCCAGGCCTAAGTCCTACAAAAACACCAAACCCAACCATAAAGCCAATTTGCAAAGGATCAGACATCTGCAAACTTCTTTTGGGAAGGTAGACACTTCTTTGGGTTTTATAAGCCTTTGATCTTCAAATTAAGTGGCGATTTTAGGATTAGTTTCTCAATAAATGTGTTTCTAACTATTGCTCCGTTTCCTGTGGCTTTGTGGGTTTCCATTCTAGAAATACTGTTTCTAGATGTCATTCTTTGTTGACAGTTTGCTTCCAGCCCTCAGGCTGCTGCATTAACCTTTCTTGATGTTCTCATGTTCTTCTATACTCTCTCCCCTCCACTGTCCTATGCTCTTGCCTTTTCCCACGCTCACATAGCAGAAAACTGAGTCCAACTGAAAACAGAGATCTGAATTTTTAGAATGTCATGTCAGAATAAGAAAAAAAAAATTAAACAAGATCTCTCTAGAAAAGTAGTTCATTCCATAATATTCATGTAGCTCCTGGACAGAAGATATAGGTGTCTGAGTGTTTTGTGGGTGGGGGGTGAATACTTTAAGATACGTTGAAAGGTTACAATCTAAGTGCTCTTAGTAAAAACCTCTCAGTAACAGTCCTTGTTCACATCTCTGTAAGCACCACCGTTACCGCATTATGTCATGTTAAACACATTGAAGAATTTGTGGGAAACATGAGAAATGTTTCTGTTTCTAGTGTGTTTGAGCCATGCCATGGCGTTGTCCGGCCTGACAAATACTATGCAGCCTGCGTTTTTGATAGCTGTGTGCTTCCCGAATCAGACCTGGAATGCTCAAGTCTGCAGATCTATGCTACCACCTGTGCCGACCAAGGTGTCTGCATCGACTGGAGGAGTCATACCAATGGTGTTTGCTGTAAGTATTTGGCCATTCATCTTGAATTCTGAGAGAAGCTTACTGGTAACATTTTTAACAATGGAAATTATAAATGAGCCTGCAAAAAATAGACATCTATTGACTTGACTGTTCCAGAAACATCTGTATCAGTAGATACTTTATTGTACACAGTTTTGTGTTTTGCAGGCGTCAGCAGATCACTCTGTGTTTAGTGACGTCTGCATTCATTTTCAGCTGTAGTAAGGAGAGGACAGAATACGCTGCCCTTTGAGAACTTGTACAAAAGAGACCAAAATTATGAAAAAAATAATTGTAACCAAGATGTAGGCTCTTGGCTTCATCTCCTTAATGTGAAGTATAGTGTTATGTCTCTGGATAAACTGCACACAATAATTCCATTCAGAGACATCAGTCTGATATCTGTTGGTTTTTTTTTTTTTTCTCTTTGCTTCTCAAGGTTGTAGAAGATACATAGGGAAAGGAGTAGTCAGTGTTTAATTTCTTGGCATAAGGTCATGGGGCTTTTATATGATATTGTTACTGAGCTCTTCCTCCTTTTTATTCTCCCATTCCAGCTTACAAATGCCCTGTCAACAAAGAATACAGAGCATGTGGTCCGATTAGAGAGATAACCTGCAAATCGAGGTAAATAATTCCTTCCCTCTTGCTTATAGCTCATACAGCTGGTCAGTCATATCTAATGCATAGGTGGATGAGAGAAATCAACCTCCTGTCATGTCGTGAATTGACTGTCAGATTTGGTACCACTGTTCTCTTGGTCCTAAATCTGGGTGCTGTACTGTTTGTGTTGTTTGGCTATGCCAAAGATGAACACTGACGGTCCCTAAATCACAAATGTGCAGATCATTTGCCACTGTATCTTCAGTGAAGGTTATTTGGCATAATCTT
This sequence comes from Syrrhaptes paradoxus, assembly GCA_013400615.1. Lineage (NCBI taxonomy): Eukaryota > Metazoa > Chordata > Aves > Pterocliformes > Pteroclidae > Syrrhaptes > Syrrhaptes paradoxus. The sequence goes on along the minus strand of VZTO01016109.1, from coordinate 9,533 downwards.
CCTCTGCATGCCTATCACAGTAATAGTGTTCCTCTGGACATTTTGTCTCATACAGTGAACAAAATGCAACTTCAGCTCAACAAGTGGAAGGCTGTTTCTGTCCTAAGGGAACAATGCTGTATGACTACGGTGTGGATGTCTGCGTGAAAACCTGCGGTGAGTTTTACTGCTCCACTTGGATGCACGTTTGTCTCTCCTTTGTTGTTTCCTTCTCACGTATGCAACATAGACCTGACTGTATGAAGTACTCATACAACATACAGTAGAGGTGTCTACTGTTACATGAGTGGTAATGGAAATTTATTTTGATATTTTCACAGGCTGTGTTGGAGTGGATAACATACCAAGAGAGGTATGCTGCCATATACTTCTGTGTTTCAAGTAGCGGCTGGGGGTAGAGAGAGGAGGGGGGTCTCCACTGGTGTAGTCTTGTTTTATGGTCTCCCAACCTTTCATTCCTGTTTTTATTTCTCTTCTTTTTAATTGTTAACCATGCAATCACTCACTTTGTTTTCTTTAATGACAGTTTGGGGAGAAGTTTACACTAGACTGTCAGGACTGTATTTGCCTGGAAGGTGGAAGTGGCATTGTATGTCAGCAGCATGAATGTGCCAAACAAAATAAGATCCATTGTGATGGAGAAGGCTTCTATGAGGTCCATGAAGTCAATTCTGAAGACTCCTGCTGCCCCATTGTCAGCTGCAGTGAGTTTATACTTTTGTTTTTAGTATTTCTGTACCTTTTAGGAATAGAAAGGACGAGAGACCTGAACTAGTTTAGCACCAGAGACCTGTGGCAGGGAGTCACATAATAGTAACTTTCCTTATGCTTTTTAAAATCAGCTTGCCCAGTGTTAGGGAAAATACATTTTAATATTGCAATGACCCAGCATAACTGCATTTCGAATTATGGGACTCAGCATAACTGAATCTATCCTTCTTGAGATCATGACCACATTTTATTCAAGTAAAATGCAGATAGATTATGGAACTCTATGTGAGTTTTCATTTTGCAGCAGTTGCCTACAGCCTTGGAGAGGGTAACAGTTGTCCACTACTTCTCTGCAAAGAATTGGGGGACTTCTTGAACACTTGGTAATTACATAGTAGAAGAAGTTTCACAAACGAGTGCAGTCCCCAATCCAGTGCCTGGATTCACTAGGGAAAATGTCTTCTCTTTCTGGAATTTGTTTCTTCAGAGAGGATCGGGGCTGTTTCCTAGCAATGGAAAGTCTGTCCTAAATTCTTTGATAGAGGCCTATTTCTAGTAGCCTGGATGTAGTGTACTTTCTGGCTTATTCCTTTTTTTTCAGAATGCAATACAAGCTTGTGCTCAGCTAAAGCCCCCAAGTGTACACTGGGATTTGAAGTTCATTCTTACATTCCCAGCGGTCAGTGCTGTCCTGTGTACGAGTGTGGTAAGTCCCTTGGAAATATATTACAATGCTTAGCATTATATATGACACAATTTAGCCTCACACTTAGACTGTATGCAATAGACTGTTGAAAGAGGCAAATAAACACAGATCCTACAGATTGGTTACTATTAACGTTAGTTACTACTGCTATGGTTATGACAAACAGCTACTAAATCAGATAGAGCTTAGGTAGCTCAAGATCTTCCTGCTTCTAAGTACATCTAACAACAGCTACAGAATTAACTGGGATTGTGGTCTCAGCTTAATCTAGCAAAGTGTCCCTGTAAGCATCCCCAACAGAGGACAGCTTTATAAAGTCTGCTTTGTTCTTGGTAACTGAACCAAGGAATTACTCGTACCTGTTAGGTGGACATTCCTGGCTATGAACTAGACTGTGTATATTGGGCCAAATCTTCCTCCCTTTTTGCATATGCAATATTTGTTTTTGCATTTTACATATGTCATATCTGCTACCAGAAATGGGGAATAACCAATATGTTTGACCGTATGTGTTCTGATTCATTGTGGAAGAAATGGTTTTGACTAGAGTGGGGTGAAGACTTTTTTTTTTTCCTTTCCCCAATGTAACCACCTAACTGCTTGCTTGTTAACAGTTCCCAAGAGGGTTTGTGTACACCAGAATGCTGAGTTCTTGGTAAGTTCCTTTTTCAACAGTCTTCTGAAAATGCTTATAAGACCAGTTAGTATACTTTATCAGAAGTGCTATGAGGAGGTTTATCTAGTACAATCAGTGTTTTAGAAATTTTCTAATTCCTGTCAGGGGTTCATCAATTTCACAAAGAATAAATCTTTTCTGAAAAGGTTGCTGTGTATGAAGGAGACTGGAGAGTTGTTTGTATGGCAATATTAGACAGAGATTTGAGTTTAGAGTTAAGTGTGCACGCATTTTAAAAAGTCCGTCCACATTTACTGTCAGCACTTTATTGCAGTTTAAGACTCTGCTTTCAAAAATGAAAAGATTATTGTAAACAGCCTTAGATTCCTCATAAATTCTGTTGGATCTAGTAATTGTTTTATTGCAGATATTTGTATGACACCTGTCCTTTTAATGTGAGTTTATCATTGCTCTATGACTTCAGTAAAGACACACTTTGAATTAAATTCAGTATTTAAAGTGTTGTCTGCAGAAGTGGCTAGCCAAATAGCTATCCAGTAATGTTATGATTGTTTCCTTTTCCATTGCTTGGCTTATAGACTTTTTGGAAATTAGGAAAAGTCTGTCACAGATGTCGTATCTCATTAATATATGAACATTTTTTTTCTTAAAATTTGTAGCCTGATTCCCCAGTCTTTGTTGATAAGTGTCAGAATTGTTTCTGCACTAACGAAGTTAACATCAGCACTCAACTGAATATCATCTCATGTGAACATATTCCGTGCAACACATATTGTGAACCAGTAAGTGACAAATTTTAAAACCCCTCAGATACCCATGTGTATGAAAAACAGTTTGATCAATGAGTGGTATAAGCAAAGGATAGGGAGCAGAAATCTAGAGTCCAATTCTAGCTCAACTGTCCTTGAATAATCTATTGCGTGAAGCTTGACTGTGTGACTTAGAATATTCAGTTCACATTGGGAAAATTAGCTGGGAAATTTCTGTAGAGCACTTAATGGAGTGATATTTAATTATTAGGCATATTTATTAGAGTGCTTTAATGTATTCCATCTATAGCCTGCTTTTATTACTTGTATTTAATTGGATTGGAACACAGAAAGGCACAAATCTAGAGTGCACTTCAAAACACAATAAATGAGTGCATTAGGATGATTTCATTTATTTCTCAAAAATGCATCTATCATAGTGCTTTCATTTTTAATTCATTTTAATTTCTAGGGATATGAACGTCGACAAGTGAAAGGTGAATGTTGTGGAGCATGTGTTCAGACTAAGTGTGTTGTACATACAGCAAATACTACTGACCTCATCTTGAAGGTAAGTATGCTCTACATCTTAGGTCTGTACCAAATTTGTAAAGTTCTCCCTTTCCGAGAGTGAACATCTTGTCAAAATAAGGCTGAGTCTAAGTTTGCCCCTGAAAGGCCAGAGGCTCACCTAAAACAAAGCCTGTCTGCAATTTTCTGGCCTGAAGGAAGGACTCATGAAAGAAAATTTCCTGTAAGGCTCTTCCAAAACCATTGGAAGGGTTTTTTTCTGGAGATGTCTGAAAGTGTGGGCTTTTCTATGTTGATTTCTGTGTACTGAAAAACACTAGTAAAGCCTGCGTGTGAAACAGTTTTATTGCTCCTGTAGGGTGAGAGTTTAGGATTATTCTTAATTACCATATAACAGTTTGCTTTCCCTAGACAAATCCATTGGTATGGGTGATTTTTTATTAACTCTCATGTACTCTACATAAGCTAGAGGGATTTTTCTTTTCCAAGGGAAATGCCATGTGAAACTGGAGATTGTCTCCACATGTGGCTTACTGCAATACATGTACTAATCTGTATCCAAAATGGCTGTTAACCTCAACGTCATTGACTGGGAAACAAGAGGAAAGTCGTTGTCAAAGGATAGGAAAATTTCTGTCTGAGGTCCCCTCACCTTTCCTTAGTACATTTTGTATTTTGCTTGCAGCCTGGAGAGTTTAGAAACGATCCTTACAACAACTGCACTGTTTATAGCTGTGTGAAGATCCACAACCAGCTCATCTCTTCCACATCTGAGATTACCTGCCCAGCATTCAATGAGGAGAGCTGCAAACCTGTAAGTAAATACGGAAAACTTCCCCTCTACTCAGTGCATAGATTACTGCAGTTTAGTTCAGCCACCCAACTAGCAACAAAAATCAAATTAATCTCTGACCTTTCACCAAAGGTTTTCAGTCCAAAGGGCAAAAGTTTCTACTACATCCATGCACAGACCTATAAAATAAGGTATCTGGGGAAGGGTTGAAGGCTTATAACTGGCACCTGTCTTTCAGCAGCCAAAAGACTGCTCAGCATTGAGATACAAAGTCCTCTCTGCCTGCTTTGTGCGGGGTCTTGTCGGAACGAGAACCTTGTTTTCTTGAATGTTGCAGAAACATAAGCGGTTTGGTCAGTAGGCTGCCAGGAACACCATGCATACCCCTCATTCCAATGTAGCAGTCTCTGAGAAAACATTTTTTTGGAACTGTTTCTCAGGAAAAATTGCATGATGTTAACCATAGACTTCCTTCAAAGCATTATCTTTATTTCCACAAGCCTTTGTAAACTGATTTCAAGTCTGGAAGAGACCGTTATCTTTGTTTATTCAGATCAATGCTACAGTTTCCACTGGTTGTTTCCAGCCATTGAGGAATTGCTCTCCTCAGTTACTGGCCTAGAAGCCTCTTTAATACAAGGAAAGAAAATAATATTATTTTTTTCTGTTTCTTTGTTCTTTTAGGGAACTATTACATTGTTACCTAACGGTTGTTGCAAAACCTGTAAGTATGCCAGTGTACCTGAATCAATAATACAGAGAATTAATTTTCTTCTTAAATCAACCCATTTTCCAGCTATAGTGGCTGATGTGTTTGTATTGAAATAGATACTTTCATATGTATGTTTGTTATTCCAAGCATTCACTGTCTGATCTCTCTGGGAAAGTTTAAACTGAAGCAGAAAAACCATTTAAGACAATTCTTTGAGTGCACAAGTGAAGTCCAGAGAGTGCTGAACTGCAAGGAACTTCTGGAGCTATTTCACTGAAAGTATTTTCTGATCTTTCCCTGTAGGTGTACCTCTGGATAGTCCTACACCGTGCTCCGTCCGTCAGAGACTAGACTTTATCACCTATAAGGGCTGCCGTTCTGTGGAGAGAGTTGTCCTGACTGAATGTGAAGGAACATGTGGAACCTTCTCGCTGTGAGTAAACTGATTGGACAGTGAGGTTTGAATTCTGTTGGCACGGAGCTTGTTCATATAAAAGGAACAATAAATAGGTAAACTACAGAATGGTAGAAGACCTGAAACCTGTCAGCTCCCCAAATCATGGCTGAAAAATCATGAAATCCATGACTGAACAGTTGATTCATCTTAATACAAAGCAGAAAAGTGTATTAAATTGCTTTTGGATTCAGACAGCTATGATAAGGTCTGTTCATCTGTTAAGAGCTGGCTTGTCTGTCGTTTGTGTCAGACCATCTTGAGTAGAAACCATCACAAAAGAAATTCCTGTGATGGGAGTGAGCCCAGAGAGCAGCCTGACCTGATGCTCATAAGCTAAAAAGCTGCTTCTCAGTAATTAACATCTAAAATGAAATGCAAATACCTCTTTTAAAGGAAGATTCAAACATGCACAATTTCTATACGGTAAAGAAACTAGAAAACAAGTGTTTTAGGGGTGGTGTTAGTCAAGTAGTTTCATTGTGCATTTTCCTCTGCGACGAGAGAGTGTATAAGAAAGTGGCTAGAAGAAAGTGGCTGGTAGGAACCTGGCACTGAGCTATTAAAACACTGGAAAAACATCATTCTAGCTCTCCACAGAAACTGTCATTTGCTGCCTATCACTGCATATGCCGCAGGGCAGCCTACATGGGAGAAAACTGATCTTTAGTCTTAGATTGAACTCCAATAAGCCAGTGGGTTTATTAGTATTTTGAAACAATACCTTATCATCTCAGAGCGTTGCTGTGGTTGCCTCTGCACACCAGTGCCAGGAAAAGATAGCTCTTGACATACTTTATCACCCAAATTGACAGATTCTGCAGGTTAGGAATGGTGCTTGGGAAGCTGCCAAACACAAGGCTGCAAAAAATGCTTTTCTGTGAGATAGGAACAGAAGGAGTTGCTGCTTCCCCTTGCTGTTGACACCGCCTGGTTTAGGATATGCATTTTGATTCACATAATTCCATTGTAGCCCTTGTAGACAATTGATGTGATGCCATTTCAGATGGCATTGGAGCCACTTGTCCATGCAGTTTGCTTAGTCAGGTCAGAGCTTTGTCCGCCATTAATTGTTGATCTGGTGTGTTTAAGATCCATCAGCACTGGGATGACTGGGATAGAGGAATCTAAGGAAGGTGAGCTCTTAGAACTCACTGTTCTTTATTCACTAGGACTTTGATACCAGTTGTTTTACCAGGAAAACATTCTCAGCAAATTCAGTGAATTTTCAAAGCATATTGGTACAACCACTGCTCTGTCAGATGAGCTTAACACTTTCATTAGCCAAAGGTGTAGCTCTTCTACATCTTGTTCCAAACTTCTCACAAGAGTTCTGTACCTAATTTCACGCTCTTCTCTGTATGCTGGTGTCTGGCACAGAGTAACATTGCTGTTTTCCATGTTAACAGATACTCTGCTGAGGCCAACTCTATGGAGCACAGCTGTACCTGTTGCAGGGAATCAGGGACAGTTGTGAGGGAAGTGGAACTGAAATGCGCCACTGGGGAATCAATTTTACATAAGTACGTGTACGTGCAAAACTGCAGCTGTCAAGACACTGAATGCCGCAGCTCACAATCCAGTGAGTCGCGGAGCACGGAAGAAAATGACAAGGAGAACACTCTGAACCGTATCAAGCGGGCCATCAGCTTAACATTAAAATGAACGGGAAAAAACCTAGCGGCATGCAACTGAAAGGATTATGCACCATTCCCATCTTCCTTGACTGCTTTTGAACTTTGCTTTTCACAGTTGCTGTATCCTGTTTGTTCTCTGATTATTTTTAGCAGCCCTCTATTTATTTGTGCACAAAATAAGAACACAAATTTGTATTCTTCCAAGAGCACAGCCTTTTGGGTCCTTTTATAATCATCTTATTTTCTCTGAATGATTAAAAGCGCATTTCAAAACACATGCGTTTTGTTCTTATTTATGTGCTGTCTTGATGAACCCAAGTTTTGAAAGAAAAGAGAATTTATTTTTCAAGTTATAGAAAATAACTGACAGATACCTCAAGAATTTAGAAAATATATTTTTGACTCCTTAAAAACTGAAATATCAGAAGGTACTGTCTGGAGGACTCAGTGTGTAAGGTGGGGAAGAATTTGGTGCTGTCTGCCAGAAGAAAGCCAAAGATGAATAACACATCATGAAGTGATTCAGATGACTCGGGGGAACTTCTAGTTCAGCGTCAGATCTCCTTTTAGCAGAGCTGTGTATGTTAGAACTGTCTCAGTTCATCACAATTACGTATTTTCTCTATGGAATTAGTCCCTCGGCTGTGAGAATATGAAGTTCATCTGTAGTGCTTGAGGGATGTGTAGTTAGTACTGTTGTAAGAGGTCTCCAAATTCCAACATTTGCAAAACAGATGCCCGTCTCTGAGGTAGTAATCCTAGGCTTCCTCTCCAGGAAATGGAGAGAAACAGCCGTTTCTGTCATTCATTTGTCTCACAACAGAGGACATATGTGAAGGAGGTTAGCTGCATTACATTCGAAGGTGCCTGCTCATGTGATCTTACTTCAGCTCCAGGGAAGCTGAAGATTAGCTGAGAGGTTGACATCTCTCTTGAATCGTCTGAAGTACAATGAGCATAATCCACACCATCTGTTGTGTATGAAGAATGCTTTTGGTGTTAANCACAGGAAAACATTTCTTCCTCAGATCTCATCTCAATCTCCCCTCTTTCAGCTTAAAACCATCACCCCTTGTCCTGTCACTGCACTCCCTGATCAAGAGTCCCTCCCCATCTCTCCTGTAGTGTCTCTTTGTTGTCTAACAACTTTTGTGCTGACACACAGAAAAATTGCAAAAAACGCTTTTCTCAAAATCTGTTGACCTTCAGCTGTCTTTGAAATCTTCATTTTTGCAGTTAAATTTGACTGAAGTCAGCAAGTACCTTCTGGAGACAGAGAGATACAAGGTGTGATCGAAGACTAACTTGTTTCCTATGAAAATGAGAAAAAATGTTCCAAGTCAATAGTGGCATTTTGCTGCACACTGGATTTACACCGAAGACTAGAATCTCCCTTGCTTCATTTTTTCCATTTGTTCTGTAGTTTGAACGGGCTCTTCCTGTCTCTTCTAAGAGGGACAAACTATTTCTAAATGAGGAATTTAAAATATCCTGTGTAAAATTCAGTAATAGTGCAGATTTTGGCTTTGCCACTGCAGGGCAGTCTATGGCCAAGAATGAAAAATCACTTCGGACACAAAAAAAAGCAAGCTGCCTCCAAAAGGGACTTTGTACTTCATCAAGTAGAGGGTTCTAGCTCTGAGAAGAATGAATGCTTGTATTTCCCCACAGACACTTGTGTGCTCTTAATAAGCACTGAATAAAAAAATTATTGACGGGAATTTACACAGTGCAAAGGATGGTGTTCCTTACAGTGCTCAGATTTTAGCAGCCCCTCCAGTTTTGGCGCTGGGTCAGTGCTGCCTGTAAGCAGGCTCCCATGCGGGCGTTGTCAGAGAATTCTTAGGAGTGCTTGGCAGCTCCAGGTCAAACTGTACGTGTCAAGCCTCCACCCCTTTCTGCAATCTTAGTCACCTTAGAACTTTGCAGTTCAGTTTGCACCTGTATTTCCTTAGGAACTGGATGACAACATTGAACAGATTAAACTTTTTCCAGCAGAAATCCACAAATAGTCTTTTTGAGAGAAAGGAAGGAAAAAAGCTCTAACTGTGTGTCCCTGCAAAGGGAGTAGTTGTGGCAGTGGGCAGCACTTTTGCTCCTTCCAACAACTCTCTTGGAAGTAAACGGAGACCTGTCCTCCTGATTCCATGGAGCATTTTGTTTCTTAAGCAAGAGCTGTTGAGTGTGCAGGTCACAAGCAGATATTCATCTGGAAAACTCCGGGGACAAAATGAAGAAGTCTCTCACAAGGCAATGTCGGCTCTTTAGGGGCTCAGAGGAGATGGTGGAAGCTTCTGATCCCATTGTATCCCAGGCAGGACTGACTGCAAGGGGCACTGACAGCTTCATGAAAAGCATTGGGGCTGGAAGGAAATGGGTTTGACTCCCTCTGTCCTCCAAGAATGACTCCGTTCTCCAGGAATTTCCTTGTCTTCTGGAGTGTAGCAAGAAAGGAGCAGAGCCCCAGCAGAGTTCAGCTGGGTGGTGGAGTGGCTCAAACACCATCACGTCTCCATGCCCGAGTCCTGTGTTCATCTCCTCTCAGACTTTCTGTCTAGCCTTCCCCTTTCATTGGTGGCAAAGGATTTCTTTTTGGTTTGTTT
>VZTO01016108.1:8552-31845 GCA_013400615.1 Syrrhaptes paradoxus | reverse complement strand
CTCTGGACAACCTGTTCTAGTGTTCGATCTGTAAAGATACAATGAAAATTTTTTTCTTACGTTTAAATTGAACTTAAACAAGGCATTCTGCCTTGTTTTTCTCTCAGGGTAAAGAAAATTCAGAACATTTTTAGTCTGTAAGGTCAAGCTGATGTCTTGGCATAGCTGTTAAATCTACCTCTTCTCCTTGAACTGTATTGCAATGCACATCATCCAAATTCACAGTATGGAGGTAGTCAAGAAACACGTACCATCATGCCATGCAAATAAATTGTATGAGGAGAAATAATAATATGTGTTTTGCATGTGAGGGTTTATTTGGCTTAAGATGGTGTAAGTAATTACATGTTAACAAGAGGGTAACAACACTTGCATTAGATGAAACGCTTGTGTGGTACACTCTTGAGGGCTCCACAGTCAGTGCCTCAGGGATAGTTTCCCTCCAGAAAAATCTGAACCACATGTATAGTGGAACTGTTTGGCCTCAGAGGACAGACTGTATCTAATTAAAAGCAAAGCACATATGATGGACATGAGAGGAGCTCAGTACCATCTGCTCTGCTACTGAGCAAATCCTTTTATACCACATTGTTGGCCAACGAAAACATAGCCTTTTGGAACAAAATAGTATTCTTCTGACAAATCTAAAGCCCTGCTGAAAATACTGAGTCACGCATCCTGACAAGGTTATAATTTTTAATGGGCTACTACATTAATAATAAGAATTTTATTAGCCAGATAGTACAGATTGTTAATCACTTCAAGTTGCTTACAAATTTCAATAACATATATATCCATTACACTGATGCTCTTGTAAAAAAGTCCTAACACGATTGTTAGGATTTTTTGGAACCTTCTATACCTAATATTTCTATGTGTACAAATACACCTGTAGGTTAGTAGGTGATAAATAATAAGTATAGCTATGACTGGGATGCCATCTTTCAAATGGACATAAAACTACGTAATAATTTCCAAGACAATTTTTTAAAAGGTTAGAGGGTAGAAGGATTTTTAACGGAAATATTCTGGTACAATTATTACCCAGGTGATTATGTTCTTGTCTAAATTCCTCTGCAGCTGGATGGAATATGCTACCTACTTTCCATACAGCGATGAACAGACTGCGCTTTCTGTTTTAAACCTGTGAAATGTGTTAGCTGAACCCCTTCCCCAGCTTAGAAGCACACTGAAAGGTTTAGGTAACATTTGGAAAATATTTTTACATCTGTCAGTGAAAGTATCTATTTATCAAAAGTATACAAGTTATGACTTTTTAGTATTCCAGCACGTCCCTGCTTTTTTCCTTCTTGACGTCCTACAATTGTTCTTGTGCCACAAAATATCCATCCTGTATGTTTCCAATGGGCTTGGTCTACTGTGATACATTGAAGTCCCCACTGAGTTTTTGCTGCTTTTCTCCTTCCTTTTCAATGCATAACCTGAATCACCCAAATTAAAGCAGCCCTCCTCCCTGATGAGTTAAAAAATTGCAAATTCCACCAGAATGTTCTTCCTAACATAATGATGAAAAAGGTAGACTTAGCCACTTCTGACCGCCTGTTCCCAGTCTTTTACAGCTGAGATGTTAAGGGTTTTCCCTCTGAGATCCCACAGTGTCTACTTCCACAGCATCCTCTGCTGAACTTTCCCAGGCTGCAAGTGACAGCCCAGACACCCCCAGCGTCATGCAACAAAAGCCAGCTACACAAACAGACCAGGAAAGCTTTGAAAAAATGTCTGCTTTCAAATAAGGTGGAGCCAAGTCTCACACTGTAGCTGTTTCTTTGTCCTACTTTTTATGATTAGTATTTTCCCTCCATCTCACAGATTTTTTTATGAGACCTACCACTTATGATTAAATAGCCAGTGCTACAATGCTTTAAAAATTCCTCATGTGTTTAATACATATCAAGAAACAGTTTTTCTTTTTTCCTTTTGTGTTTACCAGCATGCTCTATATAAACACACAATTCTGAAAGGGATATTAAATGGCATCTATACAGTTATGTATGAAAGCAGCTACAGTCTAAACTAATGCCAAGGGGTTACGACAGCCTAATTGACTTGGCTTGTTTGGCATGTCGTAAACGTTTTTATAATGGTTCTTAGCAGACGAAGAGTGAGAAAACAAATTTCTGCAAATTGTGGAGAAATTACTATAAAATAGTAAAACACAGCCTGTTAAGTCCCTCCTAAAATTGGTTCCATATTCTACCATCTGTAATGTTAACACTTCAGAGGACATTTCTCTGAGCTGTAAATGCTATTTGTCTAATGGACAAGCTTCTTTCTCTTACATTACACTTCAACAAACACCCTAGTATACAACATTGGTTTAAAGTGCTGCTCTTCAAGGAGTGAGTTAACTTTTCCAGCATTATTACTAAAACCATTATAGTTTATATAGGATCCATTCATTTGTTTCTTAAGGATTTAGCACTAAACAAAGAAAGGACCAGTGCAAACTTTATGAGATGTTCTTCTGTGAAGCAAAAACCTATGCCACATAAACAAAGAGCAGTGACCTGTCCTTCTAACTTGCTGATTATGCAGGACAAGTTCCACACACTTAGTGCTTACTTTTCTAGACATAACCTTTTAAAAAAAACCGACGGATTTTGTTAAAATCTGTGAAACTGAAAAGGACATAAAGAAAAAAAAAGGGATATTAACAGCAGTAACACAGATTGTTGAAGCAGAGCTAGAGGTAATTTTGTTGCCAAGGAACAATCAGCACATAGAGTGAAACACAAGCTATACATGCCTGAAAAATAACAGAATAAGCAACCAGTGTCACNTTGTCTAAATTCCTCTGCAGCTGGATGGAATATGCTACCTACTTTCCATACAGCGATGAACAGACTGTGCTTTCTGTTTTAAACCTGTGAAATGTGTTAGCTGAACCCCTTCCCCAGCTTAGAAGCACACTGAAAGGTTTAGGTAACATTTGGAAAATATTTTTACATCTGTCAGTGAAAGTATCTATTTATCAAAAGTATACAAGTTATGACTTTTTAGTATTCCAGCACGTCCCTGCTTTTTTCCTTCTTGACGTCCTACAATTGTTCTTGTGCCACAAAATATCCATCCTGTATGTTTCCAATGGGCTTGGTCTACTGTGATACATTGAAGTCCCCACTGAGTTTTTGCTGCTTTTCTCCTTCCTTTTCAATGCATAACCTGAATCACCCAAATTAAAGCAGCCCTCCTCCCTGATGAGTTAAAAAATTGCAAATTCCACCAGAATGTTCTTCCTAACATAATGATGAAAAAGGTAGACTTAGCCACTTCTGACCGCCTGTTCCCAGTCTTTTACAGCTGAGATGTTAAGGGTTTTCCCTCTGAGATCCCACAGTGTCTACTTCCACAGCATCCTCTGCTGAACTTTCCCAGGCTGCAAGTGACAGCCCAGACACCCCCAGCGTCATGCAACAAAAGCCAGCTACACAAACAGACCAGGAAAGCTTTGAAAAAATGTCTGCTTTCAAATAAGGTGGAGCCAAGTCTCACACTGTAGCTGTTTCTTTGTCCTACTTTTTATGATTAGTATTTTCCCTCCATCTCACAGATTTTTTATGAGACCTACCACTTATGATTAAATAGCCAGTGCTACAATGCTTTAAAAATTCCTCATGTGTTTAATACATATCAAGAAACAGTTTTTCTTTTTTCCTTTTGTGTTTACCAGCATGCTCTATATAAACACACAATTCTGAAAGGGATATTAAATGGCATCTATACAGTTATGTATGAAAGCAGCTACAGTCTAAACTAATGCCAAGGGGTTACGACAGCCTAATTGACTTGGCTTGTTTGGCATGTCGTAAACGTTTTTATAATGGTTCTTAGCAGACGAAGAGTGAGAAAACAAATTTCTGCAAATTGTGGAGAAATTACTATAAAATAGTAAAACACAGCCTGTTAAGTCCCTCCTAAAATTGGTTCCATATTCTACCATCTGTAATGTTAACACTTCAGAGGACATTTCTCTGAGCTGTAAATGCTATTTGTCTAATGGACAAGCTTCTTTCTCTTACATTACACTTCAACAAACACCCTAGTATACAACATTGGTTTAAAGTGCTGCTCTTCAAGGAGTGAGTTAACTTTTCCAGCATTATTACTAAAACCATTATAGTTTATATAGGATCCATTCATTTGTTTCTTAAGGATTTAGCACTAAACAAAGAAAGGACCAGTGCAAACTTTATGAGATGTTCTTCTGTGAAGCAAAAACCTATGCCACATAAACAAAGAGCAGTGACCTGTCCTTCTAACTTGCTGATTATGCAGGACAAGTTCCACACACTTAGTGCTTACTTTTCTAGACATAACCTTTTAAAAAAAACCGACGGATTTTGTTAAAATCTGTGAAACTGAAAAGGACATAAAGAAAAAAAAAGGGATATTAACAGCAGTAACACAGATTGTTGAAACAGAGCTAGAGGTAATTTTGTTGCCAAGGAACAATCAGCACATAGAGTGAAACACAAGCTATACATGCCTGAAAAATAACAGAATAAGCAACTAGTGTCACTTGATCTGCATCCTTTGACAGATAATACATTGTGTGCAACCATTGGCTCCCTTGAACATTTTTTTTAACTGTGTAAAAGATTCAGAAGTCATTAACATAAGTACCTTTATTGATAGGACATCCTAGATTATCTTCAAAACTGTTTTGCTACAGAAGATTGGAAAAGCAGCATGTATTGCACAGAACACAGGAAAAAAGTGGAAATATATGGTGTAAACTTCTTCAGTAATGGACTTTTTCTGGTGACCTTAGACAATGGGGTTCCTTTTCATGAAGCAGTAGACCTGGAGGTACTCTCACGGGATTTCAAGGAGAAGACTGTATTGCTGGATACCACATAGTGCTATATACAATGTCTGAGAGGTTTTTCCATTAAAGGCAGACAGTGTCATACCACTCTGCACAACTTTCCCAGAAAAGGAAGACCAATTTGTTTTTCTCCATTATCAGCCATTTTCTGTGTCCCAGGGGAGTTCTAGCTAAACAGAGGGAAAAAAATAGCTGGAGAAAAGATTGGGAAATGAAAGTGACAGCTAAATACTAATTGCATTCAGCACAAACACAGAAGCTAACTGGAATCTCAAGATAAAAACTTGGCACTCATGAATTTTGGCATAGAAATNGGAAGACCAATTTGTTTTTCTCCATTATCAGCCATTTTCTGTGTCCCAGGGGAGTTCTAGCTAAACAGAGGGAAAAAAAATAGCTGGAGAAAAGATTGGAAATGAAAGTGACAGCTAAATACTAATTGCATTCAGCACAAACACAGAAGCTAACTGGAATCTCAAGATAAAAACTTGGCACTCATTAATTTTGGCATAGAAATTCTTCTGTCCTGATGGTTGCTTATGCCAGTTCAAGAGTGTATTAAATAAAAGCAGTAATTAAAAAACTGCTTTGATGACAACTGAAACCAATAGTTACAATACATTGATTATAACGAATATTTTTCTTCTAGAGCATACTGTGTCCGCAACCTTACAGCTAGCAGGGGCATTTTAAGGGCATCCAATTTAAATAATTCAGGATGAAGTATGTTGGGACAATACATTTATATGTCAGTAATCCATGTATATTTGATGAAAAATAATTTTCTTTTCCTTAAAATCCAATCATTTCTACCAAAACAATTCATCTGCAAAATTTAAGTTTTATTTTGTGATCTTTGAGGAATCTTTAACAAGTTGATTGCTTCACTTTTGTGTTTACTGTTCATGTTAGATCAAGGACAGTTCTTCTTCAGTTCATTTCTATAACCCTACAATTTTTATCAAGTGTTGCTAAGACTCTTATCTTGTCAAAGTGATGGCAAAACAATAAAAAGGGATGGATAAGTGTAAATTCCATTTTCCCTTTTATGTTCACTGTTATTCAGTTTTACTCTCTATATATCCATTTGAGAATGCCAGATAATCTTAAAACCACAAAGCTCATTGATTTGACTGAACACAGAAATTGTTTCTAATATTCTGATACTCTTAAGTATACCTAATAGCTCAACAGCCAAGAGAAAACAATCTTCTTGAAATTAATAGTTTGTCATATACTATGAAAATCCACAGTGTATCTCAAACTGTTATCTTTCATGCTTCAGTTTTATGTTTAAATTAAAATTTAACTACTCAAAAGGGCTCACATTCTTCAGTGCTGTGGCTAAGTTCCCAAGTAATTTCAAGGATTATTTAAACAAATTGAGCTCCTGAGCTTGAGACTTGCCCATGAGATAAAAAAGTGGCTATTTTAAATTTAAAATTGGTACATGGCATACATGTCATTCAGAAAGCAGTAAAATCTACCACTACACAATCATTACAGACCTGTGGGTAAAGACAAAGAAAGAAAAGGATATCATTTGATTAGCCTCCAGGTTTATTAATTTCACTCATCTGGGAACTATCCAGCAATAATTCTTCCAATGAAGGTCATAATTATTCTTTAATTGTTTCCACCTGGTACAGTACTGCCATCAATCCCCCCTCCTTCTTCATCTCTCTGTACTTGGCTCTCAGCCCACCACTCATGCCTTCCCAGTGTATCCCTGTACTAGCACTAAGGGGCAAGGGCAAAGAGGTCTGGTTTTTCTGTTGTGTCAGAGCAACAGAACCTCCAGCTCAGCTTCCTCCTTTGCTGGATGCTTTGCCTATATTCAGTCCCCATTCCTGTTTAAACTTTCTGAGAATTAATTCCTCCCCTGCTCCTGCTCCAGTCTGACATGCCAAGCTTTTCCTTATGATTTTCCTTTCTGTGGTTCTATTCTGTGATTATAACCTGCCCCTCTGAGATTCTGCAAAGTAAGCTGAAAAGTACTAACAGTCCCTGACTTTTCTAATTCCTCCTTCCCTTTTCTGCTGCTTTCATACTCCTCCCTATACACCAACACCCCCCCCCCCAAAAAAAAAAATCCAACAGATAATGAAACTCCTTTAGCAGAAAAAAAACTTCATTAGGAAATGAATGCACAAACCAGAGAGTTAAGGCCTACTAAGTGAAGCATTCAAAGACGCTCAGACTACAAAGTCAAGATTGGTATACTTCAATAAACTCCATTGTGTAGCATGCTAACAACCCAAGTCACAGCTTGCCATGCTCCCAGGTATCCTGAGGAGAAACAGGGAGATGTGGGATCCTTAAATAAAATAATCTGGAAAAATCTCTTTCTTCCTTTCCTAACACGTTGCTTTTATGACTGCAGCAACTTCATTTTGAAGAGTCAGACTCTAAAGATGAAATCTGTAAACATTCTGTTATTCATCGTTTTTCTCTGACAAAGTTTTACTGTATTACCTCATTAGGCTATGGATCATGAATGGAGTGTTGATTTTGGAACATAAACACAGTTTGCATGCTAGTAAGTATACAAATTGCATAGTAAATATGTAGTGTTAAGGCAGTAAGCAGTAAACATTTCTGGAGAAAACTTAATTTGTATTTTCAATCAGAATAGGTAAGAGTGATTAGTAATCGTGGTGAATCTATTTATCCAGGAAGACAGACTTGGCTGCACAGGAAATTTTGATGTGGTATTGAAATTGATATTTGAATGGTGCGATACCATTTCACTATTTATTGATTTATGTATAAAATAAAAAGAATATGTTCTATTGCTCTTGAGGTGGATGACATGAGATTGAAGTAGGTATTTTAATATCCTGTTTAATGTCAAGTTAGAAAATTAGATTCTTCCTTAAGCTTTGAGTTTTAGTCATGGTTCAGGACCTTCCAGTGTTTGAAGATATACCATCTATTCCAATGGAAAGGGTTGACAGCCCCAGGGCTGGCAAAATCCTTAGCTGTTTATGGGAAAAAATATTTCCTGCCCATTGGTTTGTGAAGGTAGCTCAATAATTTTGAATGAATAATGTAAAGCTATTTGTACATATTTTTTTCAGGTATGCTAAAGAAACGGAAAGCCTGGTTAGCATTGCTAACAAGATTTATCTGGAGTGATAAATTACATTAAAAAAAACATATAAGGGAGAAATGGGTCCTATCAGAAAGGACAACAAAAGCCATTGAACTATGAGCTTCATGTTTTAGGACAAATTCATTGCACTTCCCTTCTGCCTACACTATTGCTGAAGGGAAAGCTGTTATTTATTTATGTGAGAGGCCTTTTTTCTCTACCTATAATGTTGAAGTTAAAAAGAATCATATCATATATTCACAAAACAAAGATTCCACACTTCCTATTGCTTAAGCAAATCTGACACACCAGTAATTCAAAATAATAGATTAGCCTTTTGCTTGTTTCTGGAACATTTGCACAGCATTACCTATCAGCAAATGAATTTACGATTTAATAATAATGATTCCGGAATTATTCGTTAACATTCAATGCCTTCTGGAAACTATCCTGCAAATCATCCTCCTAAGACAGCTTTGGTGTTCATAAGTCTTAGCAAAGTCCCTCTATCAAAAGATTACCTTTCAGTTCAATTTGTTTATTTTGATTTGTTGTATATATCACATTTTCAGCTCAGAGCAAGAAGATGAATGGAAATAAACAATGACACATTTTCAATAAGATTTTTGTGGCTAAGACCTTTACTTAGGCATTGTGGCTTCAATGCAAACACAACACAATGACAAACTACCTTTGTAAATGACAGACCTAATTGTAAAGTTAAAATTATTGCTCCATGAAAAAAAATAAAAGCATTGAAGACACAATTTCTACTGTATGTCTGGATGGGGCTGCATTCACAACAAAATCATTCCTATTCTTCATGAGCTGATTTACACATTTTATCTCCCTATAACATGCAGCATTTATTTACCCTTACGTTTTGAGGCATTACAGCTTCTGCTGACATGGGTATTTTCCCAAAATAGAACATTACAGCAGACCTCTGCTAGACATTTAAGCCATGTGTATGTTTATTTTTAAATTTCCTTCTTGAACTTTCTAACTGTGACCAGGCTGGGAAAGTGGAGTCTTGATGAATGAGAGTTTGCTTTAAAAAAAAAAAAAAAAAAAAAAGAAGAAGAAATGTAGACATTTGATGTAATATTGAAAAATTCACAGCCTCCTACCTTGAAAACAAACATTTCCCGGCGAAGAATAGCCAGAGTGTTGAAGTTCCCATCACAGATGTTAGGCTTGGCTCCGGGATAGGAAGGTTTGTCACCACCAGTGGGTGGCCGGGGAGGTTTTGGTTGCCTGTCATTCTTCCGCGGGTCTGCTGGAGGGATTGAACGATGTGGGGGCACTGTTGGCAGAGGTCTTGTTGGTGGTGGGATCCTGTCAGGCGGACCTTTAAAAATACAGCAGTAGGATGTAATTTACATGCCCACCAGTGGCACTCAAAGAAGAAATACACAACAAAACCTGCTGTGAGCAGTGTAAATCCTGCAGCGGAAGGGGAATGGAAAAAGTGACCTAACATATATTTCCTGTGTCATTAAAGAGTATAATGAATGTCTACCATAAAACCAAGGCATGAATGAAGAAAATAATTAATTTTCACTATCCAGAATCTTCCTTCCTTATTGCAACAACGTTCCATTAAAACCTGTAAAGGATGAATAGTCCACCATCATTTCAGAATATAAGTAATTCATAGCACATACTTTGCCAACTGAGTGAGAACCGTAAAAATGGAATCGTCTACTGTACAAAATAAAGAAAACAAAAAACCTGTTCCTAATGAAATCATCAGCAGCAAATGGATTTTCAACCCATATTTTTAACTTCCACTCATCAAATCACATATGCATATATGTAGCGCACCTGATATTTCCTACTGACCCAATTTGTAGGCCAAGTAATGTCATGTGCATTAGTGACAGGACATTCCCAGCTTTCGCCAATGCCCCTTGGTTTGTACAGGAGCTCTTGAAACTGGACTTCAAATCCTAGGCATCCACATAAACAAATACCAGAATTCACTTTTTCTTCAATATTCTGAAATTAATTACTTATTTTAATTTTTATTTTCCAATTATTCTTACAAAGCTAGATACCTGTCAATTGAAGGAATTGTTCTAAGGTTAAATGGATTAAAAAGAACAAAAGTGAAAAACTAAAACTCTGTACAGCAGTTTTAAAACATTTTTCTTCTTTTAATTACATTTTCTGTCATAACATACAGAGTTTGATGACAGATGCAATAACTATCTCACTCACAATTTGTCTACCTGAAAGTCAAAAGGCCATCCTAGACAGATGCTGTTCATAACCCTAAAGGTATATTGAATGACTTGCAATGGGTGTACTGAAAATTCCTTTCCTTTTCTACATATATTACTACATTTAGTTATGTTTTCCATGTACAAAAATATAAGAAGTTTCAGCTGTATCAGTAAGACTTCTGGAAGCAAGATGAACACTTTAATTTAGGCCTCTTTCCAAATAATTTAACTACATAATCAATTTTGACTTTAAAAAATAAATATAATTTGCATGACCAGCTTCAGAAAGAATTTTGAATAGTAAGTCAACTCTAAAACTGCATGAATAGATTTTGAATTTTTGATTTTTTTTTAAAGTATACTTTTTAAAGAACAAGATGCATTATGTAAGGAAATATTAAACTTGCCAAATGGTTGTCATACAATTTAATAAGGCATTTATTTAATTCACAGTTTTAAGGCTTGTGACGTTTATAATTTACAGTTAATAATGGTGCTTCAAGGAAAAGTGCAGACCAGAGTAATTATTTAAATAGGTGTGACATTTTTATTGAGGCATATGATTCTAGATCACCTCTTGATGTTAAAGGGAGCAAAGGAATCAGTTTGTAGTATCTCAAGTTGGAAAGTTTTTAACCCCAAACCAAAGTTTTCATATGCCATTTGGTGGTGATGTCAGATATTACTTCCCAGGGGTAACACATTTCTCCTAATGTATAGCCAACAGCTGCTAGAGCTTAGCAGCTAGTTTTCAGCAAAATATTCTTGTCTAGCCCTTAAGTCTAGACTACCAACTTATGAGGTCATGAGAAACAACCTTCCTTCCAGCTAATCACACAGGAAAAAAACCCAACCAAACAAAACTTGATCAGCCAATCATTTTGAAATTGCTATATACGTTTTATGAAAATACATAACAGTGCTTGTTAATATAATATTTTTAAAAGCTTGTTAATATAAAATGCCATGGAGGCTGCAGAGTTCTAGTTAGCAATACGGTAATTCTACATGAATATATTTGTCTTTTCTAGCAGTAAAGATAAACAAGGAATGGCCCAACATAAATCTGACAAACCTTCAAACTGAAAATAATTTTGAGTACACAACTGAATCCAACACAGAATTAATTGGGGAATATTAAGTAAGGCAGTTCCAAATGATATGTACTGGATACGTAGCATTAACATAGATAACCACAGATTTTTCACTATAGGAGAGAAAATAAAATAATTTTTTACAGGAAAGAAAGAGACTATTAGCAGATACCAACAGAATCAAAGTCTTTAAAATCAAGAACAAACCCGTGTATTTGGAAATGTAAGGAGCAGTAATATGGGAGTTAGTGTTACATTCATCCCATAATCAGAATAATGTTATTGTTTTGTCTTTTTTTTTAATTTTAAATTACCTTGCCTTTTCAAATACATGTAGAAATTATTTACATCACATACGTCTTTTATATCAGGTCACAAAAAACCTAAAGAAACATATTTTAAAGAAGTGGTTCTTTTTCCTCCTAGGTAACGCAAAATCTTGGGCTGGTATTAACATTATTTTGAGATCAATTTGCTAGATTTATCACAAGAAAGGCTTTTTCTGGGACCACAGATTTTGTACATGCAGGGAACTGTTTAGTATTATAAATGATAAACTGAGAAGCAATCAATTCATCCAGTTACGTGAGCTTGGACTACTGTGGAAATAAGCTCACTATCGTTAAAGAAGGCCTGCATTTCTTAATATTTTCATAGTTTGGGATCCTTTTGGAGATATTTGCTTTATGGCTTTTTAAAAGATTTAAAATTAGCATTTCAGCTGAATGCAAATTTGAATGCAAGCTGTGAACAGTGAGAAACAAAGTAAAATAGCTTCATCAAAATCTTTGGCCTACTCACAAGAAGGCCTCTGGCATAACAACTGGCAGGGTCTACGTTAATAGACTCTTTCAGGGAGGTGGCATGGAAGGGAGGACCTCAAATATATTCTAAAGCGAAAATCTTACGTTGCTTAATTAGAGTATGACATACCGTATATCTTCTGGATGCCCTGTAAATCATCATTAGGTAGTTTGAAGTTGTCAGTTTCCATATACTGGTAAAATGGAGCCATGATTGCAGTGGGATCATTAGAGTGCTCCAAGCCCAGAGCATGTCCTAGTTCATGCACTGCAACTAGAAATAGATCATTTCCTATGAAGAGAAGAAAGGTAGAAAAAAACCTTGAAACCATAAGCATAGTAACAGAAATAAGACAAGTGGAGGGCTCTGCACTTGAAAGACATTTTCACTGAACTCGAATTTTACAAGGTAATGCTTAATAATGGATAATGTTGTACCAAAGGCAGCTTTCCCTTGTTTTAAACAAGGAAACAATTATTGTTGCAGACACCATAAGTGTAATCTTTTTTAACTGATGTACATGGTTGGTGTAGGGTTCAAGTGCAATTTCTGATTTGATGTTGCAGTGAACCTGACTAAAAATGATTGCATCGAGACATAGTTCCAAAAGGAAAATATTCTTGCTGTGTGTGGTTAACTTCACAAACTGAGGACTATCTATTTAGGACAAACCCCACAGGGAACTTAATCATCCAAGCACTTGTAATCAGACCCCTGCTGATTATGCGTAGATGTTGTCCATTTCTGAATCACCATTACTGAAATCCTAATGAGCAAAATATGGGTGTTGTGCTATCCTTCTTAAAACAGGATGCCCTTATTTATTTCATTGTGTAATTCCCTTATAAGTGCAGTTGCTTACTTAAGTATTAGAACTTTTTGATTTCTGTAGGTCTGAAAGAAATAAAACAACAAACACACTATAAGTGGATTTGACATTTTTGTTATTCCCTTCTAAAAATCATCTATTCATTATTTATTACAGGGTATCAGGCACAACTAGAAGTTTTGGGAGCAGAATTATGTCACTCAATGAAGCAAACAAATCAAAGCCTATGGGATCATATCTATAAAAATTTCAGAGGTAGACTTCTGAGGTATTAATTTTGTCTATTTTTATTCAACTAACACTCAGTTCAGCATTAGACCTCTATGCAAAGAAGCAAAAGGCCTCAGCAAAAGACTTTCTATGAGTCTTTTGTACAGATTCTGTCTGTAGTCAACCTGTCATATAACAAGACTTTGGAAAAATGTTTTACATCAGGAGAAAGATTCCGGCCACTTGGAGAGAGTCACATCCGGGATATTGCTCATTTTCACCACCTTCCAGAAGTATGCTCCTGTCCCACTGGCAAGAGAAGTATTCTGGATCAGCAGCTTATGCTGAACATATAACTTTTAAATGTCTGGGCTCAAGTTGAAACAGGTACCACCTACAGTAGGTAGTTTCTTGCTGAAAGAGCAGTATAAATAACAAAAGACTGCCTACCAGTTGTATATTGGAACAAGAGAGTACTCAACATTAACTTTTAACCTATATTCTGTGAATTCTTTGAGGGTAGACAGTCATTTTCCACTGCTGGCACTTTATCTGCTACTCTAAGTACTATTACAATATTAATAGTAATAATATGAAAAGTGGAATTTTGCAAAAACACCCCAAACTTATGTATCTAGTTACAGAACTTTGAGGACATAGTTGACAGCATTTCAATTTTTCAAGTATTTCCTCTTGTTGACACGATGAAACAAACTTTCTCTCAAGTGTATATGAAAGCGGAAACACTTGGCAGTAGTTGTCTTCATGATGTATGGAGACATGCTGATGATTGTAAAACAAGTATTTGATTGAAAGCATGGAAACAGTCACAACTAAAACTATGTGCTTAGTTGACAGAGTCTTTTCAGGTCTTTTGGATTCTTAATCTGGAAATTTGAAAACTAAATGCTCTTGCTCTTTTATTCAGTATAACTGTGCAGAAAAATAATATCTTTCAAAAACTAATGTGACATAATGTGCTTTCAGAAATGCAAATAGTTTATCATATCATTTATAACTATGTGGTTTCCAGATGAAATATTTTCATGACAATGTTTTCTTGGATGCAGTTTTTTTATAGCAAAGCAGATTATCAATGTTCTGTTGTAACAGGTTTGATAACCTTGACTGTCCCAATGATGAATGCTTTTGATATCTAAATCTGCCCTTCTGTATGCAGTCTGAAAACTGATCTTGACATTATCTCCTATGAATAATCCACACCTTCTGTAGCTATCCTCAGAATTGGAAGTGATGCATAGGAACAACTCTGTAAAGGTTTTCATTCTGCACTCATAATGGAATAATTAATATAATTTTTTTTCTTAAAATTAAAGGTTTATGATGGAAAGACATGGAGGAAGAAGATGTTATTGTACTATATTGTACTGTGACACGTCTCACATTATTTTTCTATTATTTTCTGCCTTTTTGGAAGTTAGACTTCTAACCCAGGTTTATTAGAAATAAATATTTCTTATTGTGGCATTAACTCATATATTTAAGATGTAACTTTATTTTGCTTTTCAGACCATATGAAAGCCAAATTTGCCTCCTAGACCTGTGCTTTCTACATCATAATTCAGAATATTAACCAGCTGAGTTCCTATATTAATAATTGTACTAATAAGTTGACCACAGTATTTACTGAGTCATTTTAAAATAGTTTTAAATTAATAGTATTTGATTCTACCACTATTATTAGGCTGGTCAGTATCAGTGGACCAAAGAGTGTTTTACAGGTGATACTCAACCTCTGCTGTTTGAGGTAGGAAGTCTGGGAAGTGAACTCGTCACAATTTCTAAAATTTCCAGAAAACACAGTTAATAAATAGTCTTGGAAGAGTCTTCTGGGATCACAGATAATAAGTGTATGGTAGAGCACCTCCAAAGTAGTACTTCTAAATGACAGTGTGACTATGTGAGAGAACAGGTGGGTGGCAGTGGGTGGCTGTTTCTTAGTATGCCTTTCTCTCTTTGTCTTTTTGATAGGGGTGACTATGTTAAAAAAAAAAAAAAAAAGAAAACATAATCAGCATCTGACTGTCCCTCTGGACTTCGTCAAAGCCTAAGTCCAAAAAGGCAAAAGGCAGAAGGACGATGAAATTTCCAGCTCCTGCAATGCAGCTTGTAGCCATTAGGGGAGGTATTGAATGTGGTATAGACAGAACAGCTCTTGGAGCAAACGGAGGAGGGAGGAAGGAAGAAGGTCACAAGAAAGAGTTGGGAGAATAATATTCTTGCCTGGGGTGACAGTGATTCAACAGGGAACATATTTTCTACTTATAGTCAAATAGTCCCATTATTCATAACAATTTCCATCAAGAGTCATGATTGTCTCCAGGGCATCCTGAATTTAAACTGACCCAAATAACTTAGTGCAGTTGAAACTGAGGTTTAAACCAGTTCAAGATGTGTTGTCTGAGACCAGTAGGACTTACTACTGTCTTATTTTCCACCCTTTTTCCTTTGCATATAGATTTCTCCAATTAGGCAACTCAATCCCTCTTTGCTTTTGACAGCAGACTTACCTTGAGCATCTCAATGTTACTGTAACTAGCTACTGACTGTGCAGAAGGATAACCCTGAGTGCTCAGTCTTTCTGTCTGGGCTGCACAGAGTTGTACTTGTAACTGTGAGGTTGATAGTAGGCCAGCTTCAGTTCCATGGCCAGTGGTCAGGCTAAGATGAAGGAGTGAAAAGGCAAGTGAACATTCACACCAGCCCAGGCTAGCTTTCTTATTGCACTGACACTGGATATAATTTTTAAACATTTCAGCTCCCACCACTGAAGAAGAGTCTCAAGCGATTCTATCTCATTATATATTACACAAGTAGAACCATATATTTCACTCTACTTGGCAAAATGAAGCACCATCGCAAAACTTTAACAAGTCATGAGTAACAGAGTTAAACTACATATGATTATGATTACTTCTAAACTAAAAGTTGCCACTGCAGATACATGATGGTGAATATTCATTGCGATAGTCTCAGTTACATCTTGTTATACTTATCTATAGAGTAGTAGAGAAGTATTGGGAAATGTATGTCACAAGTCCAAAACTTGTGCATCTTTGTTCTTGTGTTCCCTGTTAGCACGGAGACTTGGAATAGAATGGATATAAGCTCAAAAAGATTGCAATTGTTTTTCTTATTCTATCTCAAGTTTGATTTCACAAGGGAAGAAAAAAAAAGGTACTGTGTGTAAAGAACTAAGACAAAATGAATATTTTTATAGTGACACTTTCCTCTGAGGCTATAAACTATTTTGGGCACTAAATCTTTCTGACTGTTACAATCACTGCACAAACTCCAGAATATAAATATGTAATAGTATATCAAATATTCACCAGCCAGCACTGTGGAGCACGGTCTATGGGGAAACCTTTCCCTGTAGCTAATACATACACTAATTTTCATGTCTACAGATAAACAAAGCTAATACGCTTGTCCACAGGAAGCTATTAAGAAACCCTAGTTCTGAAGATATTAATTCCTGTTTTAAATGGTGTGTGAGCTTCATTTATAAAAGCAATACCCTAATGGCTTAGCAAGCCTTTGATTCGTCAGTTGGCCATCTTTTAAATGAAGCACTAAATGAAACCTTAGAGCATGTCACTTGCTTCTTCTCCTTGGCATGTGATAGCAGCTGCTACAACACATTGTGAGCTCAAGAGTTGTCCATCATTTAAATGCCATGTGACCTCAATTTTAAAGACTTTCCCATCCAAAGAAAAACAAAAAATCTAGAAACTTAATTTAAAATGACAAACTTTCATACATAAATATACACTACTTCTTCCGAAGATTATTCTACTTATTTTTCATGTAATGCAGATAGACTATTTCAGGTTAAATGCATATGAATCTGAAATGTAAATCTGTACAAGAAAAACTTCTATTACAGTCCTATTATCAACAAGACAGTACCTCAAAGTCAAGCTTACAGTTCATCAGAAAATATTACACACATGCTACCCATGAACTTGTGTCTGATGTATTTAGAATTTGCATTTTCACTATTCTGTTCATTTGTACCATTGCTGCTAATCCCAACCAGCTGAAATTCTGTAAACTGTAGAGTAAGTTTCTTACTCTACACAGTATACAGAAATAAATATAAAATAATAAAAAAAAGTTTTATATCTTTGCTGTTATTATTCTTTCCAGACAGGACAGAATTTTGAACACGCTATTTTGACGGTCAGCGACAAAAGAAGATTCTTTCTCTCTCTGACCTTATTGCAATACAATGAAATTGAGCATATACATAATGTATCACTTACGTAAGCACCACAGATGCATATACATGCTATACAGAAAATATACATGGACCTAAATATAAATCATAGGCATAGTCTTAGTCAAATAAAGGTGCCGTATTTTCCAGTCTAAGAAATCATATACAGTTGCTTGACATTATCTCAAACGCCTGCCATTGGCACTGAATTTTGGTAGCTTGGAGGTTATTTTGGAAAGAAAGATTTGCTAAAAGATTGAGCTGAGCTTGTCCAGTACTTTCAAAAAATCAAGAGCAAAACTAGATTTTTGTGAGTTTACATAAAAATGTATCATATATACTATACCCATTTTCTGTACGAATTTAATGTATCTATTTAATACATACTGTGTTGTAAACAATCATTTTTCACTAATGTATTTATACATTTAGCCTTTTTCCATTGTGAAAAAATAAAATTACATAAAATACATTTATTTCACTCTATTATTACATATACACTAAAATTTTTTCAAGTTGACCTACTGATATCTGTATATTTGCTCACAGAAGGGGAGGTACAGGCAGTTTGTAATATACAAAATATATGCAAATATACTTTGTGTATAATTTAGTATACCTACAGTCATATACGTATATTTTTGAAAAGCTATTCTATTTAGAAAATCAACAGATTAGTGTGATATTTAAACTTGCTTGCTTCAAATTTGACAAGGGGAAGGGCAAGACTGTCTTCATGTGACTCAGTGATTGTCGATGAGAAAAGATAAGGACATGTGAGTTTGGAGGTGTGTATGTCCTTCCTGGCAGTATTCTACTGTTTCTGCATATGTGGGCATAATTTAGCAGAAGTCAGGAGCCTGATAAACAACATATTTGAAAGGAGTCCACATTATTTTATAACACAGATCAGCCTGTACTTTAGAAGGCAAGGACATGCAAAAGGTAAGAATTTCTGCCTTATTACTTAGATTTATTACCAAGTACATCTACAACTTTCTAGTAAATTCCTTGAAATGGGTGGAATTAATTACTTAATGTATTCTTTCTAAAATTTTCTTTCTAAAAAAGCAAAAAGCCTGAATGTAAGGATATTTCCACTTTGTTTCTCACAGTTTCAATCACTAGTACTGAAAAATTTTCCAAACTATTCCGACTAGTGAATCAATATCAGCTTCTCCAAGGAGTGAGAAGTGACGCAGGTAGAGATGATTTTAGGGGAGGTAAAGAAGACACAAGAGCTTACTGCTTCCCAAAAAGGTATAAATATGATGGTACGGGTTTGTTCTGCAAATATAATCCTTGTGGCTTCATTTCATGCTTTGAGGAAACCCTGCTGTGACAGTGAACCTAACAAAGAAGAACTACACTTATGATGAATCTCTAGCTCCTGGGATTAATTTCTTCATTGCTCAGGTCCACTACTGAATTTGTGTGCTATTCTTAAGTGGCATTTTCATTCTGTAGTAATAAAGACATATTGATTAACAGACTGAAAAGTTTTGATTTAGGTGTGTTCATGGTCATCTTTACATAATAAATATTTTAAACAAATTAAAATTATAATGGAATTTTGCATTTTGCTAGAAAAGATCTTCATAAATTAATTTCTCTCAGCAAGCTCACTCCAGGAAAACATTTGAAAACACAATGTTCATTCTCGTAACATTACAAAATAACCAGGTTGCTAAATAACATTCACACTATTTTCCCAGTATTCTCAATGCGATTACAAATGCTGCAAATACTGTAGCAGCCTTATCTATTTATACACTTTCCTATCTGCTCTTTGTTTCTCTTTTTAGTTGTTGCTGTGGGAACAATAAGCTGGAGAAGTATTTAAAACTCCTTTCTGAAGGCTGTGATAATGAACACATGCTGGGATTGAAGTTTTGGATATGTGCATGAAAAGAGCATGTGTCACACAATTCTCAGCTATCCTACATGGTCCTGTCCCTCATGGTCATTCATGTGAAGGAAATGGACATCTTTTTGCCACTCCTGAGTGGCATCCAGGGTGAGAATAAACATTAAAGGACCTTAATTGACTTTGACAAAAGAAAATACAGGTTTTGTCTCTAAGCCACTCAGCTGAAATGTTGGAATGTTAACACTGGCCGCTTCTGTTTTGAAAGATTATTTTTTTTTTCATTTACCCTAATGTCCTGTGTGTCCTACCATAAGAAATATGTGTAATTACTAGGAGGAAGGTCAAAGTCATGCTGCCAATATTCACAATAGATGTAAATTGCCATGGGGCAGAAATCTGAAAGGGTCCTATAGATCACTGAAATCCCCACAACAGAATGTACAGATAATTTAATGTATGTGTAAATTTTGTGTTGGCTCTTTGAAGAGATAAATTTTTACCTTGTGTCAGTTAAACTACTGAGAGTAATTATATTACCTTCTAACTTAACTCACATTAAAGCCATCAAAACAAAGTTATTATTCTTAGCCTATAGTTGTATCTGCTTAATATGTACATAAGACTTTAAGTTTTTTTAAAGAGAAACTGACATATTGTTGTGTATATATTTGTGAATTTTATAGGAACAGTTCTTCTACCTTCACCGTTGTTTTGCTTCTTTAATTCCTATTAAGAAAAAAAATGTCAAGATAGAATTTTCTATGTGGTTTTTTTTTCCCTTGGACTGGAGATAAAAGTGGGAATTTTGAATCCTAATTGGCAAAGTGATTAGGAGAAGAAAAATATAATTTAAAGTTCTCTGATCTAAAAAGCAGATATGTTTTCTAAGAAGTCTGAAGACTTCAAAGGGAGAACTGATCCAACTGTGTACCATATTCTACACTGAAACAACTTCAAACTGGGGATCATATATATGGAGAAAGTGACAGAAAGACAAATCTGTTACTTTGGTTTTACTTTGTTAAAATTTACTCATATGAAATGCTCTGATCTATTGGATAATCTGCTACTACTAGTGGGTATATCCATATAGCTGTTTGTTTCTCTCTAGCTAGAGGAACCACTGTAAGCCTATCAAGCACTCAGAGAACACTGTCAGTTTGGCACTAGCGACTCTTGGCACTTGTTGGCATGGAGATGCCTCAGCACCCGTCATGAAGTGGCAGCTTCCAGGATGAAATATTGCAGAGGGCATGGCAAAGGGTGCTGGAGAGGCCAAGATGGTTGGCAGCCAAGCCATCCTCCTGGGCTTCCCTGCAGAGGAAAGCCTATGCAAGAAGATGCTTAGAGAGAAAGATGAAGGCAGGAGTTAGCTGCCCCTGCCAAAGTGCAGGAGAGCTTGGACATGTGAATGTTAGCCAGGGCAGAGGTCCATCCTGGCACACTTTCCCTTCTGTGAGCTAGGAGCTCAGCAGGACCCCAGCGTGGGGGGCCAGCAGCTAGCACAGGTGGGGAGAATGGTCAATGCCAGAAGTCCCACGTCTGATGGCACAGAAGTTCCAGATCAGAACTTCCCACTAGAAAGCAGAGAGCTGAGCACAGAGTCACTGGGGGCACACTGCTCCCATGGCTGTTCTGCCACATCCCACGCTCAGGCAGGTTCGGGACCATTATCTCCCCACCTCTGCCAGCCACCATGGCCAGCCCTGCCAGTAACACAAGTGATCATTAAAAACATAAACCAGAAAAAGACTGACCATGGGTGCACATTGCAGTTACTAACTCTTCTTGAAGCTCAGGCCCTAATATTTTTACTGCTTCTGCTAGCACTGCTAGTTGGAGCACAGCTAGAAACATTAATCCTATGTCACTACCATATCTTCAGTTTCCTGAATATTCAGTTATAATCCCATTTCCTCATACTTACCTTGTATCAGTTTCTGAACTGCAACATAAGACAGGAAGAAAAGGGAAACTAAAAGTATATTTATACATTACCTTATTACCAACTGCATCATCAAAATTTAAGTGGTGCAATCCGTTTGTGAATTACCATACTTAGACCAATAGGAGAGTATTTGTTCTGCCATACCAGGAGGGACAGGTGACAGCCTACACCAGCAATTACCTTTTCTCAGTGTAATATTAAACTGTTCCCAAAACAGGCACCTCTGCTGCTGAGGCAGAGTTCTTTGGACCCCAGTTGGTGCTGTTATTTGAAAGTATTTATCACTTCAGTTCTCCTCTAATCTGAAAGTGCACACAATTGAACACCACTGGTGGAAGTCATCTAGCTACAGAAAACTAAAACACAAATGTCTATACCTGCACCTTTCACAGTCAGTGATGAGAGACAGGTATTTCAGGACATGATTCATTTAGTTTATTTTAGACGCCTACTTCAGGATGCAACAAATCTTACCCGGGAAGGCAATATATCTCTCCTCTAACTCCAAAGGGACTCTATGAGATTAACTCAGATATAAACATCAACATATGGTCCAATTAATTCCACCCCCTCAAGTCTTCTGGCTTCTGACTTAGGTCTTTTAATTTCAGTCAGTGGCAAAACATTAATTATAAAATGCAGGATATTGACTTAAGTGATATACGTACAAAATCAGGAATCATTCATCATTGACTTGAACTAGTCACCTGTCCAGTACAACAAAACATTTTGCAGTAAACAATGTTGTTCTTCTAATTTAGCTGGTTCTTTTTGATTTTTCTGTTTTCATATTTTTTCCCAACCTGATGTTTTAGCTGTAGATGTTTCCAGGTATTGGTGTTAGCTGCTCAGCACTTTTTGAAATGCAAGCCACTTAGAAAAGACTCTAAATATAGATTAAAAACATTTTGGTCTCAACAACATATGGTTTGAGCGTTTTGAAGTGAAGAATTTTCAGCATAAAGCACAAATTATTCACAGAACACAGATATTGTAGAAAATCTTTCATTAGCTAGTCATATACTGTTCTCAAAAAAGTCACGTAGAGTATTACCTTATATTTCAGGGAATTACCTTACATTCTTCTACTTTTGCAACAGCAATCCATTAAATTTCTGCTTAATAGATAAATAAATACACAATTACTGTAAAATTCTTGTCTCATTCTCTCAGGAAACCATGCCAATATCCATGGGAATTGGCAACATCATTTTTCAGATTCTGTTTGCCCTGAAAAGGCAGGGGAAAGAAGAGGGCAGCGGAGTAATATTGTATAGAACATCCTTGGTAAAAGTCATATTTCCTAAAGCTGCTGTCTTGGTGAAAAAGCCTCCATGAATTGGTCCTAGCAGCAAGCAGAGACTCGAAGGTCTCTGGATCACATAAGAGTTGGAGTGCTAAGCCTGGTGCCTGCTTTAAATGACAGAAATGTCACTTTCTGTTTAAAAGTATAATTTGAGGATCATAGAGTTTCTCTTTCCTAAATTATTTCCATTAGTAGATCATACTGAAAAGAAAAAAAATAATTTCAAACCATGAATTCATTATGTAATTTTTTAGTGGGGAACTGATTTCAACTTCTTTGCAATAATAAAGGTGATTTTCTCTTTTTTTTATCCCAAAATGTTTGAGGTTATGGCTTTTCACAAGCTCTCCATAGCAAGTAATCTTTCAAGAGCCTGAAATTCGGTCTCTGGTGTGAAATCTCATATGTCATAAGGTAGTTTTAAATAAATATTGCCCTTTTGTAAGCTGATGGAGAACACTTATAAAAAGATGCAGAGGGGATAAGAAAAAAAAGCACTGGAATATGTTAAAGTCTTTCCTTCTTTTTTTCCCGTTCTCTAAAAATTTCTGTCATGTACGAGAATTATATGAAACTCTCAGATTCAAGACTCAAAGGAAAGGAGGAGGAAAGCTTAAGCTAGGAGCTAGATTTATTTATTTGTTGTGTGGAAGGTGTTATTTTTTTTTTCCTTCTCATTACCACACAGTAAACATGTGTGAGGGGTTGCGGGGTCATAAAAATAATCATGAAGGAGCTGGCCCACATTTTATGTATGCACTCATTCAAAATACATCCATTTGCCTGAGTAAAAAAGCCTCCACAATGCTCTTTTGTGC
>VZTO01016107.1:1720-14328 GCA_013400615.1 Syrrhaptes paradoxus | reverse complement strand
CCCATGGCCATCAGGGAGAGCATGGCTCTAAAGAAGGGGTTGGACCAGGGATGGGGAGAAACTATGCCTGGCAACAGCCTTCAGCTTCATCTCCCCTGTTTCCTTCTCTTTCATTTCCAGGCCTTGCATCCATGGCAGGCACACGTGCATAGGCTCCCTGTTATGGTTTTGTGTGGGGGGTTTTTGTCTGGTAGCAGGGAGTGGCTTAATGGCTCCTTAAGCAACTGCTGAGAGTTCTCATAGCTTCCAGTCTCCTCCTGGCAGCAAGTGAGGGGTTACAATGGTGGCTCGCTCCTGTAAGTGACTGTTAAGGGTTCACCCCCACTCCCCCCAGCTCCAAGCATTTGGTAACCGGGAGGGGTATTGGGGGAAGGAGTACCACCGTCTAGCCTCTGTAAGAAACTACTGGAAGTTTCCCAGCTTCAGGCTGGGCCCACCCCAAGCCAGGGCTGAGCCAGTCAGCACCTCTGCAAAAAACATGTTTAAGAGGGGGCACAGAACAATGGGTTGGGCGCAGCCCTGGGCAGGGCCCAGCTCGGGAAGGCTGGTCCAGCCATCCAGCTGCCTGCTCAGCAAAATGACCTGCCGTAGCCCAAGCCTCTGCCATGGCTTGCCCAAGAGTCCTTTTTCCCAGGGGCTGATGAAGACCTGCGGTGGAGAGAGAAGTGGGATCTGAGAGATGAAAGGATCACATGACACTCCGGTCAGTGAAGGAGAGAGAGAGAGAGAACTTCCTCATAATTTCCCCTGCAACGTGGTGCAGACTTGCCCATGAGAAGATGCAGACGTGGAGAATCCCACGTTGGAACTAGAAGCCCACGCTGGGGCCAGGCAGTTGTCAGGGGACTGTAGCCCCATTTGGAAAAAGGACTCACGCTGAACAAGTTCTTGAGAAGGACACTCTTACATGAGAAGGGACACTACGCTGTAGCCAGGAAAGACTGTGAGGAGCCCTCCCCTACGGGGGAAAGAGTGACAGACTGACTGCATACTCCATTCCCTCTCCCCCCTGTGCCGTCGGGGTGGGAGAAGGTACAGAACAAAGCCTTTGGGTTTTGGGAAGAAGGGAGGGGTGGGGGAGAAGTGCCTTTTTGTAAGATGTGGTTTTTCTCTCTCTCAGTATCTTGCTTCTTGTTGTAAATAGTTACTAAATTTAATTGTTTTCTTGTTCTTCACAAGTTGTGTCAGCTTCTTGCCCATGAACCTAAGTGGTGAGTGAAACCCTCCCTGTCCCTGCCTCAGCCCACCAGGTGTTTAGCAAAAACTGTCCCCGTGGCTTCATAAACCACAATACTCCCCCATCGCCCACTGCATCTCCAGGAAAAACACTCAGAGGTCTGCCCCAAGGCTGGATACCCATGGGTGGCATGGCATGGGGGAGAATATGGGCAGGTATCTGCAGAACTTCTTACCTCCAGTGGTTTGGAACTTCACTACCAAACATCCACAAGACCCTGATAAAGTGGTAGAACACTTGAAAGGAAAATTCTGTGATTATTTCAGAGAGGCACAACTTACAACACTGTGCTGGGCCCTGGCCAGTACCTACCAAATGCTGCTCAATAACATGCAGCATCCTCAGGGGGAAGGGAGGGAAAACAGATTGACAGGCACTGTAGCCACTCCAGTCCCGGTGACAGGCACTGTGGTTGCTTCAACCTCCGCATCAAGTACTGTAGCTGAACTAGAGAGCCAACCTGTGCCAGTATCAGTCACCACTATACCAAAGAAGAAATACAATAACAAAATCAGTTCACTCAGAAAGGGATGATGATGAACCAGGGCCAGCAGGAGAGCAGGAGGAAGAGACAGAACCGGAGGCCATCACTCAATCCCTATCCCAGAGTGAGCTGCGAGATATGCAGAAAGATTTCAGCTGACATCCAGGTAAGTACAGTATCACATGGCTGCTCCGATGCTGGGATAATGTGGCCAGTAGCTCGGAATTAGAGGGTAGGGAAGCCAAGCAGCTGGGATCCCTTTGCAGGAAACTGGAATATTTCCAAAATGACTGGGAAAAAGACACAAGCCTTCAGCCTCTGGAGGCAACTTCTGGCAGGCATGGGGGAAAGGTATCCCTTCAAGGAAGAAATTGTATGTCCTCCAGGCAAGGGGACCACCATGGAGGAATACCCTACCTGAAGGAATTAGCTGTGTAGAAGGGAGATGGTTTGTTATGACCCAGACAACGCACAGTTACCCATAGATCCAGATGAAGTCCAATGCACCTGACCCCTGTGGCTGAAGTTCGTACAGAGCACACCATCATCACATGCCACTCATTGTCAATAACGGACTGGAAAGACGAAGAGCAACTAATGGTTGATGAATTGGCCAACTCCAGCAATACAAAGAAAGTCTCTCTTCCTCCCTCCCTCATCTTGGCTGTGGAGACACGGTTCCACGACTTCCAGTGATTCAAAGAGAATATGTCCTGCTCCTGATGTGTATGGACCAGTGTCTCAGCTATTAAGAGCAAGTTTTCAGATTTTTCTATCCTCCAGGATTCTAGCCAGGAAAGGGCAAGGCATTGGTCAGTGGGTAGTGAGCAGATGTACTATGCATCAGTCATTTGTAAATTCTCTTATTGTTATTGTTGTTTTTGTTGTCACTGTTATAAATAATATTAATAATATTTAAAATATTATAATTATTAATATTTTTTACATTACTAAATTGTTCTTATCTCAACCCATGAGTGTCTATACATGTACACCTCCCATTCTCTCCCCCATCCCCTGGGATGGAGAATTGTGAATGAGCAGCTGCGCGGTATTTGCCCATCAGCTGGCTTTAAACCACGACAGTCCTTTCCTGGAACCCAGTCTCGGGCACGAAGGGCTGAGTTAATGACAGATTTCAACAGTCTGTTAAAACAAAGTTGTTGTAAGCATTCAGTGTATTGGATTCGTCGTTGCTAAGCACAGTGTCAATCACAGCGTCCATTTATTGGCTCTCAGAGATGTGGCGCTCATACTTAGAGTTCATGTATGTACCACCTTACTTGCCGTATCTATTCCCTGTGGTGCTGCCCTGCAGACCACGTTAGGTTCCACTCCTGCTCTGCTTGCAGGGGCAGAGGTACCATTTTTGTCCGTCCCACTGGGCACCGGGCACCTTTGGGGGTACAGGACAGGCACCATGCCAAGCACAGACGCTGGGGGTGACCATGCTAGTACTCATCTTCCCTCGATCATCAAGTGCTCTGAGGCAGGGCCTGCCCGAGCTCTGCTCACACCACCACTGCTTCTCACTTACACACCAGGGTCTTCCTAGCATGGCAGTCCCTGGCTACTGGAGATCTGCCCTCCAACAGACCCTGCACACCACTGGGAAACACATGGGCACACCTCACGGCAGGACACTTCTCCCTACGCCAGACTCTGCAGGGAACAGGACCACTCTGGGAAGTTAGACGGGGAGGACAAGTCCTGGTACGAAGCCCAGGCAATGGACTCTGGATGGAGCCCTTCAACATACAACAGAGCTGTCACCCAGAAGACCTGGACAGTCAATACCCTCCTCTGGGTGCATGTATCTGGAGAGAAGTCCAATATGGACCTGCTGACTCACCCTTTGGGGGTTCTCATTTCTCCTGATCGTAACAAAAGCCTTCCTGAGAAGTTCAGATGTTTGTGTCCCTCTTTGCTCTTTCATTCCTGCAGTGTGGGTATCTCAAGGTGAACAAGTCTAGGAAATGTTGGGCACGTAGCATCTCATTTTCTCTGCAAAAAATGCTAGTCTCAATTGCAATAAACTTTTTTAGAATGCTGATTTTCTTTGTCCTGACAGTGATGCAGTGGAGCGGTTTGTGTACGGTGACATCACGACTGAAGGGCTTCACTCATTGGATCATAGAATAGTCCAGATTGGAAATTACCTCAAAAGATCATCTGCTCCAAACTTTCATGGGAAAGAGAGGCTAGATGAGATTATCGACCACCCTGTCCAATCGCATCTTGAAAACTTCCAGTGACAGAGATTCTACCCCATCCCTGAGTAGGTTGTTCCAGCCAATGATTGTTCTTACTGTAAAAAATGTATTTCTTATGTCAAGATGAAACCTATNGGGAGAGAGGGCAGGGAGGAAGCTGAATATGGGGATGTGTGAGAAGCAGCCTGTCACCACACCATGAGGGAGTCAATTTGCAGGCAGGGCCAGAAGATCAGATCTGTGTAGAGTTGTCAGTTTCTTGGTATCATCCTGCCAGGGTCTCGAAAGAGTCACTAGGCATTATATGGCTACTGCCTTGCTCATAGTCCAGAAGCCACCTCAGTACATTTTCAATTTCCCTCCATGCCCAACCATATCCCCATTACCCTCTCCTGTGAGAGGTCAGCTGTTTCGGGGCCGTCCCAGTCAGCACTGGACCCATGGATCTCAAGGTACAGGGGGGTTTCAGGAGTTTCCTTTGCCAGGGAAACACCAGGAAACCAGAGTAAACCGACTCCAACTGCCAGTTCTCACAAGAAAGGCTGACGTGTTGTGGGACTGCAGCAGCAGAGGAGGTAGCTTGCATGGCAGGATGCTGAAGTTCTGATTGGTCCAGAAGCCTCAAAAGGCAGCCTTAGGGAGTGCTGCGAACAGGATGAGCAACCATGGTATGGTCCTTCAGTCAGGGCATGGTGTGGCAGTTTGCGTGACAGTTCATGCAGGCAGAGCAAGCAGGCAGGGCATCTCTGAGAAGGGGGGAAGAACTAAAGACCAGGCAAAGCACAGACAGATGAGCCTCCAAGCAGAATGGTAGGCACACACCTTAAAGCTAAGGCTGCAGCTCTGGCTAGGAGGTCTGCACCATCCACCCCCGCAGTGGCCGATGCTTCCACCCAGACAGAGTTACAGAAGGGAAAGGCTACCATACAGACCTTGGTCTGTGGGATGTGCCTAGACTGTTCTCCTGGGGGAAGGTATGGGTGGCAAACCAGCCTGCAACAGATGTGCCCAGTGGACAAGCTCCTGCAACAGGTGACTGAGGTGCAGTAGGGAGTGGCAAGTTGAGGAGTATCAGGGAGTATGAGCAGGAGACAGACTGGTGGAGTCACACCCTACCATCCCTGAGACAAGGGTGGAGATGGACGCTGCACAAGAAGCAGATGACCCCCTACCCTCTTGACAGCAGGCTGAAGGAAGGGACCTAAGAGAAGGGGAGGAATGGAAACAGGTCCCAGCCCTGGGGGGAAGATGAATCCCCTCCCAACCTTCCTCACCCTCCCAATTACCCTTACACAATAGATCTGGGGGTACTGGTTGACAGCCGGCTGAATGTGAGCTAGCAGTCTTCCCAGGTGGTCAAGAAGACCAATGGCATTCTGGCCTGTATCAGAAATAGTGTGGCCAGCAGGACTAGGGAAGTGATTGTGCCCTTGTACTCAGTATTGGTGAGGCCAAACCTTGAATACTGTGTTCAGTTTTGGGCCCCTCACCACAAGAAGGACATTGAGGTGCTGGAGCAGGTCCAGAGAAGGGCAACAAAGCTGGTGAGGAGTCTAGAGCACAGCTCTTATGAGGAGCGGCTGAGGGAACTGGGGCTGTTTAGTCTAGAGAAGAGGAGGCTGACGGGAGACCTTATCACTCTCTACAACTACCTGAAAGGAGGTTGTATCAAGGTGGGTGTCAGTCTCTTCTCTAAAGTAACAAGTGATAGGACAAGAGGAAATGGCCTCAAGTTGCACCAGGGGAGGTTTAGTCTGGATATTAGAAAAAATTTCTTCACTGAAAGAGTGATCAAACATTGGAACAGGCTGCCCAGGGAAGTGGTTGAGTCACCATCCCTGGAGGTATTCAAGAAATGTGTAGATGTGATGCTTCAGGACATGGTTTAGTGGGTTAGATGGTGTTGGGTTGACAGTTGGACTTCATGATCCTTGTGGTCTCTTCCAACATTTATGATTCTAAGCAGCCCCAAGATCTGACACAGAAGAGAGCGGTTATCAGCTGAGAGGTCCACTGAAGTGAGACCTCCCTTCAGAGAAAGAAAAGAAGGAGAAGGGACTTCCTCACCTCACTCCCCAGGAGAAGGGGGCAAGAGAAGTGGATGAGATCGTGAGGAGCTGGACTGGCCTTAATCATGGACTGCACCAAGCTGCCAGAGGCATCCCTTGTAAGGTGATTATTTTCTGACAAGCTCATCTTGAATGCAAAATATCCCAGCTAATGCTATGGGCTGTGTTTTGACTCCCAGAATTGCTGTCTTTTCATTTCCTCCTTTATGCCAGGCACATTACCCAGTGGAGACATTTTTGCATGACAGGACGAGAGGCCCAAACATTTCCAGAGCAAAACATGTCAGCATGGGCAGAGGATTAATCTCATATGCTGGAGGAGTCCAGTAAAGGCAAATTCTGTCTGTTTGGGCCACTCCTTTGGGGCTCTTTGTGGGCCTGTTGCCAAGAAGCAGCTCAGCTCATGGGTTTGGTCATATCCCTGTATAAAAATGATCCCAGGAAAATTCTGCTGGCCTGTTTTGCCTCCTTCTTTCCTGCACCAGGGAGAGGGGTGTGGGCCCCATTCATGGGGTCCTGTCCTTCCCAGGATGCTCTAGCCCTGCCGCAGTCATCCCCAGATGTCCACAGCAGAGTCCACAGTTGTTTGTGTTCCTATGTGTGTTCTTATCTTGAGTGCACTTGTTTGCACCTGGGTTTGTGTGAATGGACATGGGTGCAAAAATTTGTGCTTGATTCCATGCTGATATGCATAAATGTGTGTGTGTATGTGTCCTTCCTCATGAGGGATTGTTCTGCCCGTGGCAGCAGTGCTCTTCTGTGCTCTTCCCACAAGCTCCATAGAGCAGCCAGAGTGCAGTTGAACAACAATAGAACAAACCAGAGAACTGTCCTCAGCACAGGCACTGAAATGGAGCCTTCTCTATCTTCAGTCCTCTTTTTCCTCCTCCCCTAAATCTCATGCTCTTCTGATGACGATTCCAGGCCCCAACAAAGACTGTTTCACACCAGTTTTTATGCTTAGTTTAATTTGGAGTAAACAATATTGGGAGTACCTCAGTATGTCTGGCAGTCCCCCACCATGCCTCTCCAGACTAAGACACAGCTGCTCTCCCCAGATCTATGGAGCTCAAAAGGGTCAGGCTTGCTTTGTGGACAAGGAGAAAGGCTGAGGAATCCTGCCAACCTCGTTCAAGCAATGCTGGACAGTATCTGTTTCTAGTGCAGTGTCAATGCTGTCAGGTGTGAGACACCACCATACCTCATGTCCAGGTCAGTGTAAGCCTTGTGCTGTGTCAGGCAGGGGCTGAAACCTTGGACCAGACAAACACTGGAATAAAGGAACATGGCATAGACCGAAGTGCTCAATGGATATTTATCCTCAGTTTCAACTGGTATGGCTTCTCCTCAGATCCATCACATACTGAGCCTCCCAGCAGCCTCTGGGAATGAAGCAGCACCCACAGTAGAAGAAAGAATCAAGGAGCTCCTATTACCAAATGGACATACAAAAGTCTGTGGAACCGGTTGGAATGCATCCAAAGGTGTTCAAGGAAATGACTAGCTAGTCCCCACTCAGTCCCTGAAAAGAAGCTCTCAGAAGCCTTTTCTAAACTCATGAAAGACAATAAAGTGACTGGGAGCAGCTTACATATGGGTTTACCTTGGGCAGATCATACCTGATTGACGTCATTGCTTTCTCTGAGGAGGTAAGTGGCACTGTGGAGTGGGTGTGATATGCCTTTATTTTAGCAAGACTTTTGAATCTCTGTCCTATAGTACCCAACTCGCCAACCAGGTGAGATGTGGGTGGATAAGTGCACAAGAAGGGGGCTGGAAAATTAACTGGTCTGGTGAGCTCATGGAGTTGTGCCCAGTGGTGCAAAGTCCAGCTGCAACCAATAACCACAGTGGGAACCCTCAGGGCTCAGTACTAGGACCAATAGTGTTTAATATTTTCATTAATGGTCAGAATGGTGGTGAGCAGTACACTCATAAAGTTTGTGGAGGACCTCCAACTGTGGGCAGTCACCAACAAAATATAGGGCAGGGCTGGTAGTCAGAAGGATCAGAGCAGGTTGGAGAAATGGGCTGACCAGAACCACAAAAAGTTCAAAAAGAGCAAACATGAACCACCCCATGGACCAGTATAGGCTGGCGGACTGGCTGCCCAGGAAGCAGCTCAGCAGAAAAAGATGTGAGGTCCTAGTGGGCACCCAGCTGAACATGAGCCAACAGTGTGCCCCTGCAGCAAAGAATGGACACTGCGTCCTGAGCTGTATTACTCAGAGTGCAGCCAGCAAGTCCAGGGAAATGATCTTGCTCCTCTGTTTGGGAAGTGTGAGACGGTATCTGGAGCAGAGCACCCAGTCAGGGGCTCCCCAGTCCAGGAAGAATTTTTATTAACAGGCCTGAGTCCTGTGGAGGCCAGCAAGATGGTCAGGTAGCCAGATTCATGATGTGCAAGGAGAGGATGTGAGAGCTGGGCCTGCTCATCTTGGAGAAGGGAAGGCAAAGGGAAGACATACTTGCAGCCTCCTATCACTTCACTGGAAGATACAGAGAAGACTAATCTAGGCTCTGAAGATAAACTATGATTATAGAATCATAGAACGATAGAATTGTTTAGGATGGAAAAAATCTTTAAGACCACTGAATCCAATCATTAACCTAACACTTCCAAGTCCACCACTAAACCATGTCCCTAAGTGCCACATCTACACGTCTTTTAAATGCCTCCAGTGATGGTGCCTCAACCACTTAACTGGCTAGCCTGTTCCAATGCTTAATAACCCTTTTGGCAAAGAAATTTTTCCTAATATCTAATCTAAACCTCCCCTGTCACAGCTTGAAGCCTTTTCCTCCTGTCCTATCACTTGTTACTTGGCAGAAGAGACTGACACCCACCTTGCTACAACCTCCTTTCAGGTAGTTGTAAAGAGTGATAAGGTCTCCTCTCAGCCTCCTTTTCTCCAGACTAAACAGTTCCCTCAGCTACTCATTGTAAGACTTGTGCTCTAGCCCCTTCACCAGTTTCGCTCTTCTTTAGACATGCTCCAGCCCCTCAATGTCTTTCTTGTGGTGAGGGGCCCAAAACTGAACACAACATGTGTGGCCCTACCAGTGCTGAGTACAGGTCAATGATCACTTCCCTGGTGCTGCTGGCCACACTATTTCTGATACAAGCCAGGGCGCTACTGGTCTTCTTGGCCACCTGGGCACACCACCAGCTCATATTCAGGTGGCTGTTGACTAACACCCCCACATCCTTTTCCAACAGGCATCTTTCCAGCCACTCTTTCCCAAGCTTGTAGCATTGCATGGGGTTGTTGTGACCCGAGTGCAGGACCTGGCACTCAGCCTTATTGAATCTCATACAGCTGGCTTCAGCCCATTGATCCAGCTGTCCAGATCCCTCTGCAGAACCTAACTACCTTCTAAGAGTTCAACACTCCAGCCTGACTTTGTGTCATCTGCAAGGGTTGTTGTGACCCGAGTGCAGGACCTGGCACTCAGCCTTATTGAATCCAGCCCACACTGGAGCAGTTTTTCTGGCAGGACCTGTGTCTCCACAGGGGACCCATGCTGGAGCAGTCTGTTCCTGAATGACTCTAACCCATGGGTACAGTCTTGAAGAAATGCAGCCTGTGGAAAGGACCCATGTTAGAGAAGTTCATGACAGACTGTATCCTGTGCATGGAATAGAGTGTGAAGAGGAAGGAATATCAGAGAAGAAATATTCTGAACATGTCATGAATTTTCACATCCTTATCTTCACCCACAAGATTATAAGTTTCTGCCCTAATCTTGTTGATGAAAGAGGAGTAAAAGAGTGGCAGCTAGTCAAGTTCAACCCACCACAGGTAGTTTAAACAAATATTAGTGGTGACAGAACATGTAGAACAGCAGTGATTCTCAGATAAGCTTCATTAGACACAATTCCTTTTGGTGGAGGACAGTGGTGTGGGGATTTCTGTTCTTCCACTTAAACACTTTAGGTTGAGGGAGGTGATGCTCCCCCTCTACTGTGCTCTCATGGGACCCCACCTGGAGCATTGTGTTCAGATGTGGGGCCTCCAACATAAAAAAGACATGGACCTGTTGGAGAGAGTCCACATGAGGGCTATGAAAATGGTCAGAGGCTGGAGCACCTCCTCTATGACAGGCTGAGAGAACTGGGGTTGTTCAGCCTGAAGAAAAGAAGGCTCCAAGGAGACCTAGTAGCAGCCTTCCAGTACCTAAAAAGGGCCTACAGGAGAGAGGAGGAAACACTGTTTATCAGGGAGTGTAGTGAGAGGCCAAGGGGTAACACTTATAAGCTGAAAGAGGGCAGATTTAGATTAGATATTAGGAAGAAATTTTTCACTGTGGGTGTGGTGAGGCACTGAAACAGGTTGCTCAGGGAAGTTCTGGACGCCCCATCCCTGGAGGTGTTCAAGGCCAGGCTGGATGAGGCTTTGAGCAACCTGGGCTAGTGGAAGGTGTCCCTGGCTGTGGAAGGAGGGTTGGAATTTGATGATCTTTAAGGTCCTTTCCAACCCTAGCCATTCCATGATTCTATAATTCTGTATCTGGATTTTAATGCAGGAAATAGGACAATGAGAATGTAGTGGCTGCCAAGAGGCATTTCCACCACTCAGAAGAGATGAGATTTAAATGTAAAAAAAATCCTCTCCCCCTAGAGTAGCAGACAATTCCTGAGCACATTCCCCAGGTGGATGAGACAGGAAGGTGGATGTAGTGGGTTAAGCAGAGGAGAGCTAATTTTTTTTTTCTTTTCTCCCTTCTCTTCATAAATAGCTAGCAAGAAGCTATGTTTTGAATTCCTGCTCAGGAGAAAAGCTGATACGAAGAGAACATTTATAGTTATTGCTAGGATACCCTCAAGGACAAATACATTCGGTCTCTCTTCTCTCCATAGAGGGAGGGGGGAAAGAGACAGTCTGGCTTCTAGCTTGGGATTTGCTTTTAGGTCAAGATTGAGAAGCAGACTGACCAATTATTCCATCCCATGCACGTCATACCCAGTATATAGGTGAGAGCCCTTCCGGGAGAGCTGGCTTTTTCACTTCCCTTGGGCTCCCTGCATTCGCTCTCCCAAGGCCTTGTTTTTCTTCCCCCCCCCAAACGGACGCCATTAGCTCTCGGCCTGGGACGCTTGTTATCTCCGTTCCATGAGTGCCTCCGGGATCCTCCCTCTCCAGGGAGATCATTAGCTGGTTTTTTTTCCCCGATTCGGTCAGCTCTCGGCCTGGGACGCTTGGGCTGTTATCTCCGTTCCGTGAGTGCCTCCGGGAGCGGCGCACCCCCCCCCCCCCCCCTTACTCTTCCCCCCCCCTTTTGGGGAAATTGTGAGTGCGGTTTCTGGGGTTCTAATGAACAGCTGGGGGGGGCAGTATCGTTGGGTTTCTGCTGGCAACAGCTAATGAACAGCTGGGGGGGGGCAGTATCATTGTGTATCACCCATTCCCTCCATCCTCCAGGGTTATTGGCCGGGAGTGGGCTGGGCCTTTGATCATCGGGTGGGGAGGGGCAGAATTACTGTGTATCACATTGCATATTTGTATATAGTATTATTTCCAATATTATTGTAGTTTAGTTATTAAATTGTCTTTATCTCAACCCACGAGTCCTCTTTGCCATTTACCTCTTTAATTCTCTCCCCTATCATTGGGTGGGGGCAGGGACTGTGTGAGCGGGTGTGTGTGGTTTGGCCCCCAGCCAAGGGCCAACCCACCACAGTGGATTAACAACTATGAGCCATCCCAAAGGTTGTTCCCTGTTCTCCTGCCATTCTGCAAAGCAAATCAACTTCTGAATCCCACATCCACTCCCTTCCACCCCAGGGGAAGCTGAAACCACAGCAACAGGAATACCCTTCCTCAAGAAATCATGGGGCTGCTGACCCTGCAGGATCTCCTGCCTTTCTGGGCACTTGCGGGCACAGACAAAACAGGGCAAAACCTGATGGTCACTGACAGCAGAGCAGCCAGGAATAACTCGTTCAGCTCCAAGGTATGGTGCCCAAAAGAGGAGCCACTTCAGGTTGTCCCAACTTCCCATTCCTCTGTGGATGGAGAAAGTTCTCCTTGTGTCCTCACCCCCTTCCACCCCAGACTCACACCCTTTTCCTTTGGCATCTTGGGGAGTGTCCACAGAGGGAAGGACTGCATGGAGGCAAGGCTTGAATGCAGCAGAA
The DNA here is from genome assembly GCA_013400615.1 of Syrrhaptes paradoxus. Classification (NCBI taxonomy): domain Eukaryota; kingdom Metazoa; phylum Chordata; class Aves; order Pterocliformes; family Pteroclidae; genus Syrrhaptes; species Syrrhaptes paradoxus. Next base: position 2,186 of record VZTO01016107.1, on the reverse strand, counting down.
CTTTAATGAGTCAAAAGAGGCAAACAAAATCACTCCAAGAGGAGGACAGCAGCGCAGGGAGCCCCAGGGGCAGCCATAAGTCTGTGGTCTGTAGCTATGGAGGATTTCCGCATATGTCCGTCTGCCTTTGCCATAGAGGGAGAGGAGACAGACAGACCCCTACAGGATGGCCTTTGTGGGAACTTCTCGCCCAGGGGAATAAAAGTAACCAATGAAAGGAAAAGAAATATAAGGCCATTAAGCAATACTTAAACCACATCCAAAAGATGGATCCTCTGCCCAGCACCATGTTCTGAGTTCCTCAAGGTGTCTTCCTTGGGCTTTCTCAGCATCTTTATCCACGGAGGTATCTTCTGCCACCAAAACGGCTGGAAATGCCAGAGAGGTCACAGCAGTCGGAGTTGATGGGCACTCCTTCACAGCTGAGGATCCTGCCAACCGCAGCAGAGGTGGAGGAGCCCACAAC
>VZTO01016106.1:23637-42386 GCA_013400615.1 Syrrhaptes paradoxus | reverse complement strand
CTTTCCGTACAGCGCGACATCTTTCGGCCGTCAACCTTAACTACCACACATTAAGGGTATTTCAGCTTACACACAACTACACAGGTATGCGTAGACAGAAAGGGGAAGTATAACTACCTACAAGATAAGTATTATGTTGCCTAAATTGTAGTGCAGTGTTTCACCCATAGGATGCAGGGTTTTTCCTTGTCTGTTGATCTGAATTGTGGAGGAAACATTTTGTTTTTATGTAGTGTTCCCAGTCAATGATAACACTTGGTAGGAAATAAATTCTACATTTTTTGTAGTATTCACTTGTTATTAATGATTGGTTTTGAAACAGTATTTATTAGAGTGTCCCACTGAACTCTTTGTGAGTGCTCACTCTAAGAAATCATGTTGTGGCTGGCTTAGTAACAACACTTTTTTATCCTGGTATTACTGTTACTATATAATTATTACACTTGCATGGACATTTGCTTTAGCTTCTGATTTTGTGTAGATTGATTGTCTGCTTATTAGTGACAGATAGACTCCTAGGTTAGAATTAAATTTACAATTATTTCTTAAGGCAATAACCTCTGAACTCTGATATTGAAGATTAGAAAAAGTTAGTAATAGTGATCTGCTAAGCCTATAAACTCTGAACTAAGGAAAATTTAAAATATGATTGATAAGGACTCATTTAAGGATGTTACAATTTGCGAGTTAATATACTACTTTCTGAAGCAACCTATTAATGAGTGACATGATAGAGGATTGCGAGGAGTCCTATGCATTAACTGTGTAATTCTCAGTATCACACTGAAGGAGTGGAATTTCGCAGTTCAACTGGCAGTTCCATGGTAAAAATCCCTTATTTTCACTATTTTTTAGATACACAAAAGGCAAACTCTGTGTAAATAAGCATACTTCATCTGTACTATATATGTCACATCAATGTAGTTGGGTCATTTTTTTATGTTTTTTTCAGATGTTACCCTTGTTAACAATAATCTCACTAACTCTTGAAAGTACAGTTCTTACACAATAAAGATCTTATGTACAGATGCTTTAAATTGTTCTTTGCATTTCTTAGACTAAATAAGTCTTAAAAATATTTGCAAAAATGCATTACTGGGTTTTGTATTTTAAACTGGATCTAGATTGCATGAACAGTGAAGCAGCCTGTGAAGGTGCCAGAACCAGTGAAAGCTTTAGTCGTACTCTGCTTCAAGCACAAAGGACGTTTCCTTTCATTTCCAAAGGCTACGGGTAAGCTATAACTGGAGGTCAATCACAGACAGAGACCACAACAAAATATATACTAAGGACAGAACAGAAATATTATATTGGTTCACTGAAGAAGTTGCATCTGCTTTGCAGCAAAAGGCTGTGTGTTCTGAATAGCAGTGGCTGTCCATTAAAATGATGTGTATTTGAACACCTAGAGACTATGGGGGCAGTATGACTCAGCTTAGAATTAATTTTTATGCTTCTCCCCTTGATTTTTATTTTTAATTAGAAAATAAAAGGGAGATAAGGGAAGTCTCAAACAAAAGGCACAAGGTTGGAAAGAGGTTGGTACACAACAATAGTAGATGTACTGTGTCTTTGCAGGTTTTGTGGTCTTTTGAGGGCACCATAGGTTCGATCTTCGTACCTCTGACAAAGTCACAATGGAGAATGTATACATGTCATGAGTATTTTCTTTTTCCTTTGTCTCCTTTCACCCATCAGAACTGGTGGTTTTAAGCATGGCCGCAAATTGATAACTGTGAATCAATAAAACTACCTATAAGTCCAGTACTTAACCCAGCTGTGGGAAGTAGTGATTTCTACTGCAGAAAAGGAGGAATGGCTTAATGAGAATTCTTTCAGATTTACTCTTGAACTTTGCATCATTTTCCAGAGAAAAGGCACTGAAGAACTTTGAGTCTCTTTTTAGTTCATTGTCATAAGATAAGTAGTGCTGAGTTTGAATACAGGTAATGATGATTTGTGAAGTGTCACTAGCATTCTGAGCAGTCAGTATGTACCAGTCAAGCTCCACAACAGAAACAGAAAATAAACCAGTCTCTCCTAAGATGTAGGCTAAGGAGTTTTTTCCTTCAATTTTAAGCTAAAGATATCAGTCCTGTCTTCTGACAAATTAAAAAAAGAAAAGGATTGAAGCTTAGAGGAAGCCAATGAGAAAAGGAATGAGCACAGCAACACCACATGGTCTAAAAGCCCATTTATGTCTTTGCTCTAACGCAGGTTTTCTTCCTACAGCAGAAACTACAAGTACATATATCTTCATTACCTCCTACTGGATTATTGTCGATACTCCTTTGACATTCCCAAGTGTAAACTTGCCTTCAATGTGTTAGAAAAACGAGACTTCATTTCCTGAGCCTGTCACCTTTTCTAGTTTCTTCTGCATCCTTATTGTCTTAAAGTCAGTAATCTCTCCTTGCCTCCAAAGCCTGTCCCAACTCTGTCTTATTAATCGGCTGATGTCTTAACACCTGGTCCACACTACAAAAATGAAGATTAGTATCTACCATAGAGCTTTACTTGCCCAGCTATTTAATTTACACTTCACTCATGAAACAGAGAAGGAGCTAATGTGTTAAGAGGTGAAGCTGAGGGTTATGTTTCAGTTTATATTACATGACTTTAGCATATAAATTGGAAAGTAAATAGTCTTTCAGTCTGTAATGTCTTTGAATCTCACTTATCTTTTCAGTTTATAATATCTTTGAAGCAACAACAGTGCTATCTGGATTTTAACTTGTGTTTCACTACATAATGTAAAAAAAAAGTAATAACAAACTATAAAAAGAAAATTGAAGGAAGGCGTACTGCAGGATTGTAAGTACAGTAAGTGATGAAAACTATGTATACACTTGGAGCACTTATTACTAGTATGGAAAACAGTAGTTCAGTTCTGCAGTTGGAAGGGAGCTAGTACTCTTAATGTTTTCTGCTATGATAAAATGTCAGACTTCAAAGCTACCTCTACAGTGTGAGTAAGTAATGATTAATAAAGAAACATCATGCCAGCCCACAAATCATGGAGAGGTTTAACCGTTGTGAGAGAGAAAAGAATATTTACATTAGTTTAGGGTGCATCACTCTTGAGTAAAGAGATGAGATTAAGAAAAGCAAAACTCAAGCTGAATTTCAAGTAGAAGCTTCCTGACAGTGAGATCTTCTAGGCCATGGAAGAACTTCCCTCATATATTTAAAATGAGACTGAACTATACAACTGTTGGGACAGTGCATTGCTAAATATACAGTAGGAAATAATTTCAACTTGGAAGAGTGAAGAAGTACACGGACTGATAAATTTTTGTGTTATATGAATCTTTGAGTTTGAGTAAAACTGGAAAATGAAATACACTTTCCTTAATATCAGGCAGACCAACAGTAGGAAAAATTAGTTGTGGCATAGTTTTTGTAATTTTATAGTTCATTGCTCTGCATGAGAGGCTGTCAGTTTATACTGAACATGAATTAAGTGGCACAGTAGTAACTAACCAACTCCCATCCAGTCTTGAATGCCTTTATCCATCACCCAAGCATAAAATGACCCATTAGACCCAAGTGTGTCTTCCTTCACACTCCTCTCTCCCTTCCATCACCATTTCCAAAGTACAAAATCTGGAATGGAATTTAACTTGTACTTCGCTGATGTCCTGGTTTCAGATGAGATAGAGTTAACTTGCTTCATAGTAGCTAGGAAGAGGCTATGTTTTGGATTTGTGCTGAGAAGTCTGATAACTTACTGATGTTTATAGTCACTGTCAGGACAGACAAGGACTTTTCAGTACCTCTGCTGTGCCAGTGTCTGCAGCTGCAGGAGAAGCTGGGAGGGAGCACAGCCCCAATTACTAGCCTAGGATTTGACCTTAGGTTTAAGAATGAGACCCAAATTGGCTAATAGTTTATTCCATATGACTCAAGTCAGGCCCAGTATACAGACAAGGACTAGTCCTGAAGTGCTCTTCTGTTGCTCCAGGTCATCTTGCTCTGCTTCNATACACTTTCCTTAATATCAGGCAGACCAACAGTAGGAAAAATTAGTTGTGGCATAGTTTTTGTAATTTTATAGTTCATTGCTCTGCATGAGAGGCTGTCAGTTTATACTGAACATGAATTAAGTGGCACAGTAGTAACTAACCAACTCCCATCCAGTCTTGAATGCCTTTATCCATCACCCAAGCATAAAATGACCCATTAGACCCAAGTGTGTCTTCCTTCACACTCCTCTCTCCCTTCCATCACCATTTCCAAAGTACAAAATCTGGAATGGAATTTAACTTGTACTTCGCTGATGTCCTGGTTTCAGATGAGATAGAGTTAACTTGCTTCATAGTAGCTAGGAAGAGGCTATGTTTTGGATTTGTGCTGAGAAGTCTGATAACTTACTGATGTTTATAGTCACTGTCAGGACAGACAAGGACTTTTCAGTACCTCTGCTGTGCCAGTGTCTGCAGCTGCAGGAGAAGCTGGGAGGGAGCACAGCCCCAATTACTAGCCTAGGATTTGACCTTAGGTTTAAGAATGAGACCCAAATTGGCTAATAGTTTATTCCATATGACTCAAGTCAGGCCCAGTATACAGACAAGGACTAGTCCTGAAGTGCTCTTCTGTTGCTCCAGGTCATCTTGCTCTGCTTCTTCTCTCTCTGGGTCACTCCTCTCTCAGGGTCATCTTGGACACTTGGGCTCTTATCTCCTTTCTGGGACTGCAGTTTCAGGACTGTCCCTGCTCTGGGATTATTAGCTGGGAACAGGCTGGGCCTTGGTCATTGGGTGGTGAGAAGTATTACTGTGTAAAACCTTGTATACACGGTACTTACATATTTTACTATTATTATTATTATCATCATCGTTATTATCATTATTATTTTCATAATTATTTTAGTTTAGTTGTTAAATTATTCTTATCTTGACCCATGAGTCTCTTTTCCATTTATCCCTTTAATTCTCTGCCCCATCCCCGAGAGGGGGGGAAGGAAGGAGGGTGAGCTAGTGGTTTTGGTGTTTTGCTGCCAGCCAGGATCAAAACTACAACAGCTGGTGATAAGTGATGGACTAGAGAAAACAGGAATAAATGGGAAAGCCTTCTACAACTGCAGATATGTGGACATTTTTAATAGGATCACTTTTCTGCTTATAACAACTTTGAAGGCTGGGGGAATACAACAGATAAATGTGTACTGACTATGTTTGGGGTGAACGAAACTGTACAAATCTAAGTTGTCATCATGTGGCTGGCCAGCTTACATTTCATGGCTTAACTCTTGGATTTATGGAAATTATTTGTTGTTCTCAAAGTTGCAGAATGAACAAAGTAGATTACTTCATGTACAAACGAGTAGAATCAAGAATAAGAAAACAGCTCTGGCATTCACAGCACTTTAGAGCAGGCTGGTGTTGTCCAGACTTCTTTACATAAGTTAGTCATTGTAAAGAATTTTCTAATATAACTTAAAATAAAAATTTAAACTTTTTTTTCTGATATTATAAATTTCCTTGATTAGTCATTGGTTTTATATTTCCTATTTGATTGATAGGAAAAACTGAAAAAGCATACACAAGGAATTCATTCAAACCTGTAACTGAAAATGAAAGTATGCTATGGTGTCACTTGCTGTATCGTATTTCATTGCTCGGTCTGTTAAGCAGTAAAACTGTAAGGTGATGCTGAAGTAATTCAATCAAATAAACTGAAAGTCGTATTGATGAAAATCACTTTCATTTTTATTGACCCATAAACATTAGGGTATAAAGGTATAAACTGCTTCTCAGAAATTGTGGAGATGTTGGTGTCATAATTCTAAATAGCAAAAAAGGAAGTATGAATCATGTATTAGCAGATGAAGTTAAAGTCACTTGACCACATTTTTACATTATAAACTCAGATTCTGTTAATACTTCCTACATCCTTACTCATCATTCCTTCTCTCCCAGTATTTGAAACAAATATTTATACTGTCTCTTAGGATCTTATATCCTGTCACAGATATGAAAGGAAGTCCGGGCAAGAGCTAGAAAAACTGAAGCAGATATCACGGAAATACCTCCTTCTTCTCTGCCCCAAAATAAAAAGGTGACCTATGTTTCTCTTCTGCTCCCACGGTAATTTTAGTACTGTATCAGTATTTTTCTGTGTTATAGTAAAGGATATCTATACAACCTTAAGACATACACAATTGAGTTACAATACTGAGGCTTATTTTCTTAGTCGCCTTTTTGAAATACATTTTACATTTTTTCTGTCTTGCTCCTTCTGCAGCCTGTGTTTTTAGAAAACTCACTTTTGTTCCTTGATTTATTTCCATGCTCTTACTCTTTCATGCTCTGAAACTGTTGCTGTGTTTTTGTGGATTAAAAAGTTTTAATGGTGCTTACAACTCTCCCTTTCCTTGGTCAGTCCCTACCTACTTTCCTATGTCCCTTTTCCCCTTTCACCAGTGCTCTCAGACATCACCAACTATGAAGATGTGCAGTTTTGGTTATGTTCTACTCTTTGCCTTTAGTCCTTGTTTTTGTTGGGGTTTTTGTTGTTGCTTTTGTTTTGGGCTTTTTTTTCTGTTTTGTTTTATTCCAGTTTGAACTATAGAATATTAAAAAAAAACTTCAGCAACAAATCCAAAAAACCTAAATATCCATGGAGCAGAAACTGGATACGGGAGCTCTTGCCTCCCTTTAAAATTTCAGATGCAGCAGGCATTGTTTCTGATTCCATTAGGGTTTTTTTTTTTTATGGTGAAGAATGATAGTAAATTATTTTCCCTTCCTTCATTTTATCTATTAGATGATGCTTTTTCTTAGGCTGTGAGTTGAACCCCTCAAGAGTTAGGTTTCCTACCCCTTGGTTTCCAACCACACAGATGAGCTTTCTCACATGATGTCATAGGTGGAAATACCTGTGAAATGGAGCCTTTTATGAGCCTCTGTTTCAAGATGATGATATCACTCAGAAGAGGAATCAGAGTTTGTAACCTTGAGAGAACTGACATATGCTGCTGTAAGTTTAGACATGCTCCAGACTGGAAAAATATTCTTTTACATTTCCCTAGTCTAGGCTTAAGTGCCCACATATCTTTTGAGAAATTAATCACTGTGCCCAGGCATACGTATAGAAAGTAACTCCAGTAAACCTCAAAGAGTGTATTAAACTTAGACATAAAAGTTGAAAAGAAACATCACACAAGGTGATATCGTAGATATAGTTCAGTGCCTGGCATATTCTCAGCAGAAATGTAGAGTTAATTTTCTGAAGGACTTAAATATTTCAATTGACTGGATATGCCATCAAGGAACTCTAATCAGTCTGCTGGGAGCTGCTCCTTACAGAGACCAGAAAAACTTGGGCTGGCCACTTAAAACAGGCAGTATGAGTTTCATCCTAAATTCTAAAACCTAGACCAAAAGTGATCTTTTGGAAATGCTGTTGTCAATGGTTGAATTTTAGAAAATATCAGTAGCCTGTTTTACCATTTGTTCAGGACTTGAGGGTCTAATCAATGTGTTCATATAAACTAAAATGCGGAACAACACAGGCAGTACGTCAACATTCCAGTAGTATTCCAGTAATGTTTTAATGTTTGTTATTCTGTACATTAAAAAATTGCTTTGCAGTTCATATTTTAAAGTCAGGCAATAGTAACCCAGTGTTAAGTCCCCAACAGGGAGAGAATACTTTGGGATCAAGGCACTAACCAGTCATCTCAGGTAACACTTATTCTAAACTGATCCAGCTTAAATATAACACATTTTCAGAGAAATTATTGAAGTTTGATTTTGTACTTTTGCCCCCCAAATCAAAGCATATTATCACTGAATTCCTAAACACATAGTGCGGAGACCTGAAAGCTTAAAATTATCTTACTACCAATATGAGTCTTCTAAAACAAGAATAGATGTGCCTCATCATTTGTTCAATACTTGAGGCTATAATTAAGCTTTTTCAGATCAATTTAAACACCAAACAGTGCAAGTAGAGAGTCAACATTCAAGCAGTATTCCTACAATGTATTTGCATTTGTTATCTTCTCCTGTCTAAAATGACTCAATGGTTCATGATTTGAAGCCAGACAGACAATTTGCAGTGGAGTTTGTGCCTGCATACATATATTTGCAAAACTCTGTCGTCCTTAGATTTGCTTTTCATCCTCTATTCCTCAAATCTGCCAGGTTTACCTGCTCAATAAATCTCCAAAGAATTTGCCCACTCTTCACCTTTCTGTATATACTCTACCACATTTATTAATGACAGTATGCTGACACATAGCCTAGAGACCTGTACTTATATGATTTTATTATGGTCTGCATACTAATATCTCTGTGGAACATTTTAGTACTTGTCTATGAAAGACACTATTTATTAAACAAAAAAGTGTAGAGAAAGTTAGATGGAAAATGAAAGGTTACCTTTCAGTACCAAAATAAAAATGAAAACCTGTTTCTTATTTTTTTGCTTCATATTTTTTTTGTTCATTTACATTATATGCAATCACTATTCCTCCCTACTAATCTCTGCTTGGTTTTCAAGTTTCCTTGGGGTTTAAACATCTGGATTTTTCATTCCTCATTACTTTTACTTGTTAAAATTTTCTGTTTTCCTGTTCGAATACTGTTGTTAATTATATTGGAGAAGACAATGCCAGCAAAGCCTGGAAATCTGGTCATTCCTTTTCTTTCTTTGATACAGAAGTGGGAAATGATCTTAAGGATTATTCACAGCTTTTATATTATATTATCAAGTGAGAGATACATTCATTTCAGTATCTTGGGAAAATTGGAGACTAGATTTAGAAATTTAAAAAATCATTAAGACTACAATATCAAGTGTAAACTGAAGCTCATGTTTGATTTAAATCTGTTAGGAATGTTGTTTTTCTTTGGTCTTCTCATTTCCTGAAAACAGGATCACTATGTCTCTTCCCTGTTTGCAGTCTCAGCTTATTCTTGCTTTTTTCTTCAAACCTTCAGACTCTTCAAGGTTATCCGTTAGAATAGTTTCATTTTGCAGACCAAAATTACTACATTCAGATGTTGAAGTGCTATACAAAGCCACACCATGCAAACAGCATCATTGTCAAGGTTTCAGCACTTTTAATCAAAGACAAATCAGAGAACCATCTTGCTTGGCAGATATAATGATTTCTGTTCTCCTCATTTTACTGTATGAGGAAAAAATATTTCTTTTTATTAGGCGATGTTTCTCAGCATACATTTAACCATGCTGCATATTGAGAAATGATGAAATAATAAAACCAGGGTTCTTCATGACGTTCATGGCTTTGTAACTAGCAAGTATGTTGTGCTTCTGCTTTATTCCCTGGATTGGAATCTGAGTTGGAAAAGCGATTAACAAGGGGGAAAATGGTGGGCAGAGAGAGCAGGAATTATACCTGCCTAGTTCTCAACTGTGCAAAGTCTGATAAGATTTGTGTTCCTGAATATTGTGCTACTGCATGAAGATATAAATAAAATATTTGTTTTTGACTCAGTATACTGAATTTTATGCCTACAGACAGAAAATCAACATTTTTCTGGTTTCAAAATTTCTTCCATGACTGAATATCTCCATAGTTTGGAAACCTCTCAAGACTTGAGGAGTACCACATACCACACAAATTTTTTTATACCTTTCCTCTTTAAAACAAAATCAAGGTTACTTGCTAACGACAAAGCAGAGGGAGGGAACTGCAGCAGCCAATTGGAGATTAAATTCCAGACGGGGATAGAGGTGGGAAAACTAGAAGAAGTTCAAGTGTATACATGTTAAAAAACAGTGGAGATGTGGTCATGTGAGAAGAGGTCAGGGCTTGATAGGCCCGATATTTACCCTTCAAAGCTCATATGAAAGAGAGAAAAAAATAAAATAATATCCTACTCCCATCTTAAAATACAGAAGGAGGAATATTAACTTTGCGAATATGGATAGGACTGGTTTAGGTAGAGAAATATTTTTTTTAAATCTGGACTAGATAAAAGTAGAAACAGACAACCTAATAGAAAACTGGAGATAAAATTGTCTGAAACCTCTGCTTAGGAAAGTATGCATGCAACTTTGCCATAGTTTCAAAGAAAAGAGCCATTAGATAGGCTGTTGTTTAGAAACGTTGTGTGCAGAGGCAAGGACACTGAGAGTTTTCACTCACCACTTATGGTCACAGGCAAGAAACTGACACAACTTGGGAAAACAAAGAAACCAATTGAATTTATTAAATATTTCCCATCAAAACCAAACTGATATTATTGAGAAAAAGAATGACATCTTAGAAAGGCACTTCTCCCTCACTCCTCCCTTCTTCCCAGGCCCAAAGTCTGTTCCTTGTTTCTGTACCTTCTTCCCCCTGGCGATGCAGGGGGACAAGGAATAGGGGGTGCAGTCAGTCTGCCGCTTCTTCCTTTTCAGAGGAAGGCTTCTCACAGTCTCTGCCTGCTATAACGTGGGTTCCCTTCTCACGGGAGAGTCCTTCACAAACTGTTCCAATGTGAGTCTTTCCCACATGGGGTCACAGTCCTCCAATGACTGCTTGGCTCTGGTTTGGGTTTCTTCAAAATTCACGGCTTCCTTCAGGCGCAGCTACTTCATCTTCACATGCTCTCCATGCTGCAGGGGAATCTCTGTTTTCCGGGGTGCCTCCTTCCTCTTGTTTGCCTTCACTGACAGTCTTGCCTGCATAGTTGTTTCTCTCAGATCCTGTTTCTCTCTCCGCCACAGGTTCTTCTGTCAGCTCCCGAGAAAATTGACTCTCAGGTGAGCTAAGGAAGAGGCTTGGGCTATGGCAGGTCGGCTTACAGGAGAAGCCGGGCAGACAGCTGTACAGCCCAGCCGATCTGCCCAGGCCAGGCCCTGCCTGGGGCCATGGCAACCCTGATGTTCTATGTCCCCTCTTAACTCAGCCCTGGCCAGAGGTGGGTCCAGCCTGAAGGTGGTGAAACTTTCAGCAATTTTTCACAGGGGCCACCTCGCTCATACTCCTTCCCCCACCCGTCCGGCTACTAAAACCTTGTAGCTGGGGGTGGGGGTGAACTCTTAGCAGTTACAGGAGCCACCACTGTAGCCTTCCATTGCTACCAGAGCAGACTTGGAGCTAGGGGAACTCTTAGCAGTTACCTACAGAGGCCACCACAAAAAACCACAACAGGGTGGGTAGTGGACTAATATTGTATGTTTTGATCTTTTTTGCATGAAACAAGTATCACCTCTTGCATGTGCTTAAAAACAATAGTGTGAATATGTAAAGCCTGATGCAGGACAAAATCAATTTATTCTTCCAAAAGATGAAAATAAAATTTTTGTGAAAGTTGATGGACTGATAGAAGAAGAGACTGAGGATACTAATTTGTCAGTGGAACAGGGGAGGATATGCAACTACTCTAGCAACAATTAAGACTTGGAGGAACTAACTTTTGAATCACTGTTAAGTCCACTTGATCTGTGATATCTTTAATGAGGTTTACACTTACAAAAGCTCTCTGTTATATTGTGCTTGTGAAGTGGACACTTCTCCCTTAAAATTGAGAGTGACATTACTAGCTCAATTCACAGACTAGAACATAACTTCCAGTGAAAATTGCTTTCATTTTATTCTGTAAATTTAAAAACTCTAGTAACGTACAGACCTCCAATGTTGTTATCTACCAATTTCCTAGTTCTTAAAATTTCATAAAAATAGAAGTTTTTCATAGAAATATAGAATCCTTAATCTTCTTTTTTTTGACCCAGACACCTGTAGAAGCCCTTCTTATTTTTTTTCATATTCCTTGCCAAATTAGGCACCAACTGTGCCTTAGCTTTTTTGGGATGAGATGGGATGAGATGAGATGAGATGAGATGAGATGAGATGAGATGAGACGAGACGAGACGAGATTCTGGGTTGCCAGCTTTTGCAGTTTCTGGTCACTTGCATTAGACTAATGCAAGGTTTTTGCAGCAGCCCTCCTCATGTGTAATTTACCAATACAACTGGAGTAAACCCAAAGCATAACACTAAGCCATGAGAGGAAAGTGGCAGAGTACAAGGAATTAAACAGGTCAGCTGCTTGGACTAAGGAACCAGTGGATTGACATGGTGTCTCTCACATCTCAGTTGCTCGTTTCCACCATTTGATGCTGTTTTGTTCGTTCTTTGCTCAGATCGATCCCCCTGTGAATAAAATCATAGTTATAGGGAAAGGAGATGTTGGAACAAAGCAGCAGGCCTACACATCTGTGCAGTGTCCCTATATTCTTAGGATACATGTCCCTGGTTTTGCTGTCCATGCATTTTCTTCTACACTTTAGTTTGACCAGTAGGTCCTTACTCAGCCATACTCCTCTTCTGCTGTCCTTGCCTGATTTCCCACAAGTAAGAATCAAGAGCTCTCATGCTTTTAATAGAAGTTATCTTGCAACACACTCTTCTGGGTATGAAGATTAGCTCATAAGTCTCAGGCAGTTTTTAAAATAATTTGATTCGTCATTGCAGACTCATTACAGACTACCTCTTCAAATGTCATTACTTTGACACATTGGTAGATATCATACCATTTCTTTTCACCTTTCTTGCACACAGGGAAAGGTAAGAGTAGGCTTGTATGATGAAAATACAGAATACCTTTTTTTTTTACTTGAATTAACAGGAACATGCATCCAGCTCTGGGGCTCCCAAAACAGGAAAGACATGGACCTGGTGGACCGAGTAAAGAGGAGGGCAATGAAGAGGGTTGGAGGCCTGGAACACCTCCCATACAAGGACGGGCTGAGAGAGTTGGGCTTGTTTAGCCTAGAGAAGAGAAGGCTCCAGAGGACTCTTATAGCAGCGTTCCAGCACTTAAAGGGGGCCTACAGGAGGTATGGAGAGGCACTATTTATCAAGGAGTGTAGTGATAGGATGACGGGTAATGGTTTTAAGCTGAAAGAGGGTAGATTTAGATTAGATACTAGGATTTTTTTTATTTTTTTTTTTTTTTACTTTGGGGGTGGTGAGGCACTGGAACAGGTTGCCCAGAGAAGTTGTGGATGCCCCATCCATAGAGGTGTTCAAGGCTGAGTTGCATGGGACTTTGAGCAACCTGATACACTGGCAAATGTCCCTGCCCAGGGGGATTGAAATTAGATGATCTTTAAAGTCTCTTCCAACCCAAACCATTCTATAAATCTATGGTTTACTGGGCTATTAAAGGACCAACATTTTGGGCATGTTCTGAGAAAGGAAAGAATATCCATTGTAAGATTATAAGTACTTCCTCTACAGGCAGGCCTAAAAAGATGTTATTGGATAAGTACCAATGTATTTGTTCTGCAAACAGAATGATAGCATGTTATTAAGAGGTTTGAATGCACTAAATTTGAAGTAGGTGTTTTGCAGAGAGAAAGACTAGGTCTAAGTGTTAATGAAACAGGCTTGTCATGTTTTCTTTCTTGACAAATGTTGCACAGTGAAACCTCACATTAGTGACACATACTTTATTTTTTGTCACTGATTTCTGCTGATTTCTTTTTTTGAGTTTGCATAAGACTGCAAACGAAAGGACAAACAATGGAAAAAAGACCATACAGTGATTGAGCTACTTCAAAAATTTAGTAGAACAAATTCTGTTGACCTATATGAACTAATTTCAACTGATTTCAATAGGTTTCCTTGTAATAGCTATGAACAGGGTAAACACAAGTCTAGCAATATAACAGAATTATTTAACAATGCAAAGTGTTTATTGTTTTTCACAAGTATTTCCAAGATCAAAAGACGCAGCTGAAAGTCTTTGAAAAGACATAAAAAATCTTCAAATGGAAAAATGTCAGTAGTAATAAGAAAGTAGTATATGTTAATTTACTATAAGAAAAAGCTTTAACTGAGTGAGAATAATTCCCTTCTTTTTTATTACTGTAGTGAGGATGATCATGACTACAAATTACAAAAATGACGACATGTCCACTGAAAACAGCAGCTCATAAAGCCTTGCCACTGTTACAGTGAGCAGAAAGCGTTCAATTTGCTTCTGCAGAAAGCAATATCTATTCAATTTGCTTCTCTTTAGTTGCTTCTTTTTGGAAACACTTTTTAAAAACCTGTAAAAGCATTTTCTTGAAGTACACATGACCATTACATGTAAAAAAAATGGTAAATTTGGTACTCAGATGAGTGCTACAGAAATACTTCTAAATAATAAAGTTAGCAAACAAACATAAATCCTTCCTTCCCCCATCTTCCTTTTACACAATTTAAACCTAATCCACATATTAGCACTTTGCCACAATAATTATAAATAGACAGAAGAATTCTTTATTGGATCCTTACATAGCAGTGACAGAATTAACGCCTTAAAATAATAGAGCTGCTCAGGAATGTCAGAGTATTAGAAAACATTTAGCCACAAATAGTTATCAAACTGTCAAAATCACAAGAAAACCTCAGAGGAGACTATTTCACTTCACTTTCTAATGGTAGCACCAGCACCGTAGTTTCAATTAAAAAGCAATCTCACTCAGTGTAAATAACAGAAATTGTTTACTGTACTAGTTTATCCTCTGACAAGTTAATCATTTCAAGTCCATTTACCTACAAAAAGAATGGGTACATTACTTCCTAGATAATTGAGAGGTTAAAGACCCTATGTACATCAAACAACTTGAATACATTTCAAGGTTAGGAAAGATTAAGACCATTAATAACAAATGTATGCTCGTAGATTATGTCCTCTTTCATATTCCTACAAGGCTGGGTCTCCGAGATCGGCTGCTTTGGAGCCGACCCAGCTCCGACAGACTGACTGATCGCAAGGCACAGAGGGGATTTTCGGGAGATTCCTTCGACAGGAAAACCCTGAGACAGCGGCATAACCCGAGTCCTGCCTCCAGCTCTCCTGCAAGAGGCTGACATGGTGTGGGAGTTGCCAGGACAATGGTGACCAAGCCCCCCTCCCATTCCTTAAAATCGTATCGGGAGAGCACAGAGCTAGCTAGCACAGAGAGCACCTGCAACACACTATGGCAGCAGAGGAGGAGGCAGCTCGTGTAGTGGGACACTGAAATTCTGCTGGGTCCAGAAGCCTCATAAGGCAGCCATAGGAGCAGAGCTAAAATTCCTGCGTGGCAGGGCATAGGAACTCTGCCCCTCCTTGCTTGTGAGTCCTACCTGTCTGTGACCACTCTTTTTGTCATGGTCTCCACCATGACAGAAAGACTGTGGCGACCCAAATGGAGGGCCTGTTCCGAACTGTGGCCACACAGGTCTTTGGAAGCAGGGAGCGCCAGAGCCTGCTGCTGCCAGGAGAGGGCAGCGGACATTCCACTTGTGTGAGGTGCCAGACGGTGGAAGATCTGCTCACCATGGTGGCCGAGCTGAAAGATGAGGTGGAGAGACTGAGGGCCATCAGGGACCGTGAGCAGGAGATTGACTGATGGAGTAACTCCCTGGTGTGCCAGAGGGAAAGGCGCCAGGGAGATACCCCACAATTGGGGGCGGACCCCCTGCCCTGTCGGGCAGAGGAGGAGGAACTGAGGGATGAGGACAAAGGAGGAGTTTACTCTGGTATATGAAGTTGGGTTAAGAACCAGTTAAGTAATCTGGACACCCATAAATCCATGGATCCTCATAGGATGCACCCGCAGGGGCTGAGGGAGATGACGGAAGTCGTTGCTAGACCACTCTCCATCATCTTTGGTAAGTCGTGGGAAACAGAGGAGGTGCCTGAGGACCTGAGGACCTCCTTTGTCCTGACTTCCTCTGGGGCTTCAGGGGTACGGGACTCTTCAGGACAGCCTCTGGCAGTATAGACAGAGACAAAGAAGGCATTCAGTAACTCTGTCTTCTTTGTATCTTCTGTCACCAGAGCACCCACCTCATCGTTCAGTGGGCCTACATTGCCTCTAGTGTTAGCCTTATGTGTAACATACTTGAAGAAGCCCTTTCTATTATCTCTGACCCCTCCAGCAACATTTAATTCTAAGGAGGCCTTAGCTTTCCTAGTTGCCTCCCTAGACTCTCTGACAACATTCTTATATTCCTCCCAAATGGCCAGCCCCTCCTTCCATGATCTGTAGACCCTCCTTTTACACTTGAGTTTGCCCAGCACATCCATGGCAACAACCCCAACTCTTTCAGCCTGTCCTCACAGGGGAGGTGCTCCAACCCTCTGACCAATTTTGTGGCTCTCCTCTGGACTGTCTCCAACAGGTCCATGTCTTTTTTATGTTGGGGGCTCCACATCTGAACACAGTACTCCAGGTGGGGTCTCAAAGAGCAGAGAAGAGGGGGAGAATCACTTCCTTTGGTGTGCTGCTAATTCTTCTTTTGATGCAGCCCAGGACAGAGTTGGCTTTCTGGGCTGCAAGTGCACACTGACAGCTCATGTTGAGCTTCTTGTTAACGAATACCCCCAAATCCTTCTCCTCAGAGCTGCTCTCTATCCATTCTCTGCCCAGCCTGTATTTGTGTTCGGGATTGCCTTGACCCATGTGCAAGACTTTGCACTTGGCCTTGTTCAGTTTCATGAGTTTTGCATTGGCCCACCTCTCAAGCCTGTCAAGGTCCCTCAGCAAACTTTCTGAGGGTGCACTCAATCCCACTGTCCATGTCTCCAACAAAGATGTTAAACAACACTTGTCACAGTACCAACCCCTGCGGAACACCACTTGTCACTGGTCTCCACTTGGACATTGAGCCACTGACCACCACTCTTTGAGTGCAGCTGTCTAGCCAATTCCTTATCCAGCGAGTGGCCCTTCCTTCAAATCCATGTCCCTCCATCTTAGAGACAAGAATGTCATGCGAGACTGTGTCAAAAGGTTTGCACAGGTCCAGTTAGATGATGTCAGTTATGTTAGAGTCTACAAGCATAAAAATAACAATAGGTGGTCCAGCCTCCTGTCTAGAGTAAAAGAAAGTTGTATTCTGTTCAAGCAATGATCACTCTAGCCATCAGATACTGCTAGGTTAAAGGACCTTTTTAATAACACTACCACACAGGTAATGTCAGTAGTGAGCTATTGTGGGAAAGCCAAACATGTGCAACAAAACCTTTAATAGTATATTTAGAAGAAATGTATTAAAAGATTTGATTTGTGTAAGTTGCAAGACAAGCGCTATCTTCCAGCTGTAATACAAGCAACTGTTCTAAACTGAGAGCTTGTCATTGGTTCGGCTTACGTGAGATTTGACAAGATGAGTTTGCTGCTCTCAGTGACAGAAGAACAACCTTACTTGTAATTTCATATATATATATATTACTTGGGGGAGGGGAAGCTTGGAACTCAGAACCCCCAAATTTCTAGCAGCAAGTTTGATTTCAAAACTAAAATGGAATGTCACATACTTAATAGATCAAATATAGATTTACCCTCAGGTACAGAACACCTTGTTCTGTTGTTGGAGGATCAGAGGAATTCTTCAGTTGACCAGTAACACAGCAGGGAAATGTTTATCCTAGCTACCCAAAAACAGGGAGAGCATTCAGAAAAAAATAAAACTGGAAACTATTGTAATTATGTTAAGGATTTAAATTTACACACATAATGAACCTCAAAAATATTTCAGAAAGGAAGTTAGAAAGTACGAAATTGTCTGGGGATCAAAAATCTAAAGTGTAAATGCTCATCAATGTAATATCTTGAGGAAATTTAGTCTTTTAATAAAAACTTTAGTACTTGTTTGAACAAGGCAATCACATTCATGTTCATTTTACTCTAACCTTTCTGCCTAAAATATATTTATACTCAGTCACAAGAAAGAAAATCAACAATTGTTCTCCAAAGTAGGGAATCGTTTTTTAAAATTATTTTTTATTTGAAGTGATCACATATCCATCTGTCACGATACAGGTGGGGAGAACAGCCCACAGAAGATATGGAAAATTCTGCAAGTCCAGACAGAATTGTACTCCCATGTGGAGGTAGAGAAATATTTGTCGACAAAACTTAAAGCAATCATCTAGATGCTTTATAAAATCAGAGAGAAAATATGGAGATACAGCTCTACAAAAGAAATAGCTTATTGGGGGACAGTGCAGCACTGTTTCTCAGAAAAGACAGAGAGCAATGGCTGGCACTTTCCACCTCTTCACCAAGCAAAATGAGAGCAGAGCAGTTAGTCAGAAACTAGTTTATGAGGTTATTGGAAGAAAGTAAGAGTTTTTTGTACTGGAAAACTCTTAACAGGGAATGTCAGTTACTGAGATATACTCTTAACCAGCTTGTTTCTCCTGCCTCATTCAGTGTAATTTCCTGCTATTGACTCCTGATTTTCTTTCTGAAAACCTCGGGATGAGGGAGTGGGGAGGGAACTCTTAATTTTGTCTAAATGCAGTTTGCAGTGCAATTACATTCCTGGCAGGTGCTTCTGCTAGAGGGTGAATTGGTCATAGGAGATAGGGGGCAGCCTTGGGATAAAATCCCAGTGGGACATCTGTAGAGACTGGGAATTTTGTCACAGCTTTACTGGAGAAAACAACAGTTTATATTTCCTTTCTGAAGCTGTTATGGCATTTGTCTTAGTACCTACATTCCAAGCTATCAACAGGATCAGGCAGAGCAATGGAGACAGGGTTTCTTCGTGGCTTGCTTTTAGCAGACTAAGGACAACAGAAGTGGTAGCTTTGAAGCTGCTCACAACGAAGGTGTCACATATAAAGGCATAAAGATGTTTACTTAACTCTGTATATAGGTGCCAGGTCCTACCTCCAGACAGCTATCCACAGCACTGCAGTTGAAATTTGAATGACTGAATACTTCTTTTTCTGTCTAGTAAACTATAATTGTGCTTTAATCCAGAAAGTTGTTTTTTTTTTTTTTCAAACTGG
>VZTO01016106.1:0-10867 GCA_013400615.1 Syrrhaptes paradoxus | reverse complement strand
AGACTAGACATTAGGAAGAAATTTTTCACTATGAGGGTGGTGATGCACTGGAACAGGTTGCCCAGGGAAGCTGTGGATGCCCCATCCCTGGAGGTGTTCAAGGCCAGGCTGGATGAGGCTTTGAGCAACCTGGTCTAGTGGAGGGTGTCCCTGCCCATGGCAGGGGGGTTGAAACTTGATGATCTTTAAGGTCCTTTCCAGCACTAGCCATTGTATTATTGTATGAAACAAGCGAACAAACAGAAAACTTAAATGTAAACTAAGGCTAAACTTAAATGTTTGGGTTTTGCTTAGGATACACATTGTGTGCCAAATGTGATTAACAGAAGTTCTTGATAGTATGTTTTAATTCATAATAACATGAGCAGTGTTCAATACTGTAAATGTGGTTTGGCTAGTTTTTAAAATTAACTGCTATAATAATTCAGCTTTATGCTTACGGCTTGGGATATTGATTCCTTTTTTTTTCCTTCCTAATACTATGCTTACTTTGCTGTATTTGCTAAATAGTCTTCAGTAGTTTTAAGAGCCTTTACTAAATGCCTTTCTCTACTTTTCTGTTTGAAATTGCTCTGCATGTCAAACCACAAGCTTTTCATAATGCCAAATTAATTCTCACAAATGTTTTAAATTTCACATAACCTTGAAGTGAGAGATGTATGATAGAAATGTCGCTTGCCAGTACTTTAATCCACATCGTGTTCCACTCATTAACAGAGCAATCATCTACTACAAACTGAATTTAAATTGATCAAGTGTCGATATTCTTAGTGCCAGAATTTTGACTTTTGTGGTCAGTGTGACTTGTGGTAATCAGCAAATTGCCTTGCTAAAAAAAGAATTGTGATAAGCTTCTGAATCTTGGGCTACCCGTATTAAATAATAAACTTCTAAATGTTTCAGGCCTTTCTCATAATCATTTATGCCACTGACAAAAGCCTCATAAATGCCTCAATCCCTTTCTTAAATGGAGATGTTCTTGTGATGCATCTCAGCATTCATATCCTGTGGTTACAATTCACTACCTCTGTTTAAAACAACTCCACCATTCAAAATCAGATGGTCTTTTATTTCTTCTTGCTATTTCCTTTTGGACTGGAAAATGTAATTAATCTGGGCATGGTACTTTGTCAGCTTTTCCTAGTTCTCGTTTCTGGGTTATCTGCTCTTCTGCAATTATGAGGCCTCCATAGTGTGTTGACAGGAGCAGCTATAACTAATATAGTGTGCTTGGATATCAAGATTTTATGTGAAGCATGTGGTTCTGTGAATGTAAAAAACAAGGCAGAAGTCAGTAGTGTTTCCCACTTTTAATTGCAAAACTCAGTTGGGAAGTTAATAGCCCAGTAGGAATAGACCAGTCATGGTTAGTAGATTTTGTTGCAATCTCTTTTCTAAGAGCTTCCATTCTTCTTCTTCTTTAACTGAGTCTACTCCTGCTTTTAACTCCTTTAGTGTCCTCCCTTTTAACTCTTTCAGTGTTTTCCTGCCACAGAATGCCAGAAGCAGCTAGACTGGATTGCTTTGATTTTCCNTTTTTTTTTTTTTTTTTTAAGATCTTGAGAACTTTTTGAGAACTTCCTGACATTTGTCCCCGAGCTGAGTGTGAACAAATCACATGTGTAAAATGGTTAGTTTCATCTTACCTATAATGATCAGATGCAACCAGAGGCAAAAAGACATACTTAAAATTTTATGTTCCAATGAAACCACACTAGAAGCTAACATTTCTCTTAATTGAAGAGATGCTGAATATTCTATTGTTCAAATCAAACTGCCCTCAAATGTCACTAAGGATGTGGTTATTTTAGTCCTGATGTTATCTGTATGACATTCGGATCATTTAAGTAGGCTGCATTTCCAAAGTCTACATTGGGAAATGTTTGATGAGTCAGATCTTATTATACTTCTAAACTCAGTTTCCATTGGACCTGTACATTTCACAATACATAAAGTAGAAATCATGGGTTATACTACAAAGCAGTGGACTGTGTCATTTTATTTACAAATTCAACATAAATTTTTCCCCTGAAAAAAACAAAGTAGCAAAAAAACACTGCCTATGGTGTTTAAATATTCTTACTTTAATTTCTCATCATCACTGATTAATATGCAGCATTATTATATGAAACTATGAGCAGAATTTTAATTTTTGAAAAGAAAAGAAAAATATACAGCCCAGAGGTAAAATAACATCCAGGAAATTGTGGTATTTTCAGGAAAAACCAAAGTGTATGAAGTATAACATAGCTGGTGAAAATCATAAAATAGAAAAGAAAGATGCAAAAAAATCTGAACATCTTGTTCTGTGAGTGAAAATTAAAATGTTAAAAATAAAGACTCTAGCCAAAGGCAGAATTAGACCTTTCATTTATTCATTGTATGAGACAATTTATATCTAACTAGATGTTTTGTTTCTGTGGCTTGTTGCTGTCTTTTCATTTAATTGAATACTAGAAAAAAACATTTCCTCTCTCGGTTCGTATTTTAGCTTGACGTACACAATACAGCAAATTTCTGGGTTCTTATAGCTGTACCTCAAGTATTTATTAGTTAAACATTTGCTAAATATAGAACAGAATTGTTAGCACTCTTTGCCTTAATTTATTTTTTCAAAGTAATGCTGCTTGTAATTTTGAATAACTGCTTTTGTGTGCTCTGAAGAACAGTAACCACTGAGTACTGTGTTTTTGTTTGAATACCGTTTGTCGCTATGGAAACAGAATCCCTATTAAGCTTCCTGCTGTAGATCTGCTCTGTAAGACATTATTTCCTTATATTCAGCAGCAAAGGTAGAAGGATAACATAAATGCAAATAGCACTTGGTTTAACTGTTACCACTTTATTCACTTAAGGTGTTCTAAATTGGAATACACATAACAGTTACCAGGCACCTCTTTAGTCTTCTGAAATTTAGTTGTTTTGTGACATCTGACCAGTAATGAATTACATAATTTTTTAAATTGAAGTCAAGTTTTAAAAAAATGCTGTCTCTAGTTTCATGTGATTTCAGGTGCTCCAGATTGTTTCAAACTGTATAGAAGAATAGTACTTGCAGGTGCATGACTATGTGAAGATTCCAGTGATTCAGTAAAGATGCCTTAGGTTCGCTGAGGAAGACTTCATGTTAGATACTGTTGGCACTCCTATTTCTTTGTGGAATTACTATAACTCAGGAATTTGCCATAAATATTCAGTATTTTTTAGCATAAAAGTGAAAGAATAAAGGGCTCAAATTTTTAATTTTTCTTAAAAAAATAAAATCAAACAGCTGATGTCTGGGTACTGTATGAGCTCATATCAGTGTTTAGGTCCCTATCTGGAAGTGTTTGCACTCAGAGCATGCAGGGAAAATGTGAATGAGGGGATAATTAGAGTGCACAAAGTGACAGTAGTGGACAACGGTTTGGAAGTTTTTCTGTGTATGTGTCTCAGGAGAGAATCAGTTTGGAGTGAGAACCTAAATGGAATCAGTGAGAAAGAAATACACTAAATAAAAATAAATCAGAATGGAAACAAGAGAAGGAGCAAGTGGCAGGCCACGGAGTAAGTCAGAGTGGACATTGCTTAGAAATAGTGAGTTTGTCCCACAACCTGCTAATTGTGAATGCAGAGCAGAGCTCTGGAGATGATCTGAGGGCAGGGGTCTTAAAAGCTAACAGAGAAAGGCTTGAGAAAATAGTAAAGATGGACAGGAAATGTTGAAAAAAATGCTGAAGCTTATGGATCTCCACAGTCCAATTTTTGCTGCTTAGGAGAAGATTGAAGAAAAAAAGCCTTGACTAAATGTTAGGGGTTTTCTGAATATCCAAGCTCTGTACTTCTGTCCTCTGCACTTGACAGGTGATTTCCGTGTCTAGCTGCTTTCGGCAGTCTTCTGTCTGTGTCCCTCATGCATATACTGCTCAAAGTTCAGTATTTATTAACTGTGGGCCAAGTACTGACTTCCATTGCATACAGTCAGTAGATTAATTTACTGTAATCCTAATTCAGATTGTTTTTAATCAGTCTTGCAAATGAACATTAAGATACTACACAGGAGCAAAGTGAACTCCATCAGGAGGAGGCAAATCATATTAATATTCCCTTTAATATCATTGCAGAATTTTAGCCAGAGGATCTCAGGAATAGTCTCATCTTCTATATCAAAGCAGCACATGTTTTGTGCTAGTCTGCAAATGAATTGAGCAGAGAACTGTATACTATAAATTTAAATAATATTTTTTTAAAAAGTTTCTCTCACTTACTAATTAAAATAACATCCTGAAAGAAAAATTAATTAATTACTTGCAAATTATAATTCTGGATCAGAAACTATGCAAGCATGTGTGGTTTTTTTATATGCTAAAATATATGTGTCTATAATTGCTTCATTTTACCACATTGAAAAATATGACTATAGAAAACAGTGTCAAATAACAAGCACAAGAAATTATTCTCAAATTTGAATGACAGGACACTGAATCAAGCAGAATCACTCACTTTGTAAAGAACTATTTGAATTATATCCTGAACAGAGTTACATCGAATGATTAATTTTGTTGTGTTAGGTCTCCTTTGGCATAAAGATAGTTGGTGGAAATTTTACAAAATTTCTTTCTAACTTTTGAACTTTTTAAAAATCTGCATTAAAAAATAAATAATAAATACATAAACAACATACTAGAAAGGGAAAATTAATGAAAATTACTAGTTAAGCTAATATCAATATTAATAATTTTGTATACTTTCATGCTCAAATGTTGCTAACAGGAGACAAATATCTTGTTGAAATATAAGGAAGGTGTGTAGTATAATTTGCCATAGTGTCACTCAACTCCCACAGGAATGACCATATGTGACTTGGTTACTTCTTGTGGGTATGTTTCCCTGAGAATTAGTCTGAGATTGTGAGTAATTTACTTAGTGGCAGCAACTAACTGTAGTCTCCTACTTCTTTGGGGTGTAGGGTAAATCATAGTTTCATGCTAATTCCATACACTGGCTAGGAATGATTAATTTAGAGATTAAACACAGTATCAAAAGAAGAAAAAATAGTATCAAGGAAAAAGAGTGCTTTATATATGGTTTTATTGCCTTCAGCTCTGACCCATATCACAATTTAGAGATTAACAAGGCTGTTACAAATGTGAAAGAAAAAAATGTTCAAAATATATCCTATACATTTATAATTAATGTTTATTGAAAATGTACATGCTTTTCCCAGGCTTTAAACTGCAGTTAATATCACTTTATTACTGAAATAAGTAACAAAATTAAAACTATAATAGAGGTAAAGCTTTTGCATAACTAATTAAGGTAAATTACATTTGAATGGAGTGACCTTCACAGAGCTTCATTGATAGGCCACTAATCTAGCTCTATTTACATTTTAGATTAAGACAGGTAATTCCAGGTTGAAAATTATGTGGGATTTTTTTTTTTAATTAAGACACAGAAAATTCTATTTTATAATACACAGTTCAAAACTAAGCACAATGGCTGGAATTTCTCTGTAATTGGCCTCTACTGAAAAAAAAGTGTTTTCCTTCATGAGATTTAAAGAGAAGCTCAGCATGGATTGTAGCACATAATGCAGTGCTGCACAGTCCAGCATCTCATATTACATTGTTTTGACACTAACAGTGTTATTCTTGTCAATTGCGTTTGAGGTTTACACAACATCAGATGTTCCAAACTCTTCAAAAGAGAAATGTGATTCAGAAAATTATCACGTGTAATGAAGGGAAAATGGGTTACAATATGTACTCTAGCTATTTATTAAAGTTGAATCTTAAAGCCTACACAATTGATTTTAAAATAACAGTTAAAAGAAGTAGCTACCTGTTCTGTCTTTGTTCTGATGAACCCAGTATTTTCTCTGGAGATGCCAAAATACTGACTTTGTAAGCTTTGTGTGGAATACTCTAACAATTCTAATACGACATTTAAATCATATTGCATACATCCATTGAAAAAAAAAGATGGTTGACATAGTCTAAAAAATAAGTCTTTAAACAGAAAAACTATATTTGTTCTCTGGTATATGGCAAACATCATGGCCTTCAGAGAAATTCTACACACAGCCACAACAAAATTTACACATCAAGCTACAATTTGGCCCATTGTGCTAAAACATGATATCCTACAAAGTTTTTACAATTACTTTAAACAATTATGGGGAAATCATTGGTATAATATATATTGCACAAAATGCCTCAAGTCACAGACTCCAAGCTGACTTTCAATATCAATTCTTAATAAACTGTCTATTATTATTCCTGCATTAAAGCCATATAATATGCTGTTATCACATTACATTTCTTTGGTATTTGTAAATAAATGAAAGCATTCTTTCTCTTTCTTTTCCAGTAGAACTATTTGGATTAAATCAAGCTAATGAGCTTAATGCAGACTAATCAGTGTAGACAAAGCACTAAAAAAGTGAGGATCTTGTTATTTAAATGATCACAGTAGCCACAGAACTATTCCTTCAAAAGGACCCTCTTCTCTTGAATCTTGGATTCTAGCAAGAGATGTGATATAAGTTAATACCAAGAGAGATCTTTTAAATGCTGTTAAGGAGACTATGACGCATCTAGTTTGTAGCTGGTAATGTGCTTTCCCTTTTGCTGCTCAGTGAACATCAGCAACAAATCAAGGTCACATCTGCATGAGATTACAGGTACTTCTGACAATAGCAGTGTGGAAAAAATCCCCACTTTCTTGTAAGTTAACATGGTTACTAATTTGCTGTTGTTTACTGAATTCCCTGGTATTCCCCACCCCCAGTAAACATATTTCCTCTAAAACAGCTATCTGGTGTGTCACTCTGCCTCCTGTGGCTTCAGTCCAGTTGAAGTTTGCCTGTTCTTGTCAGTTTCTTAAATTGCAGAGGGAAGGTTTTTTATTTCACTGCAGCAAAAGTAACATTGTGCTTGTGTTGGAAAATTCAAAAAATCTCATCACATTTTGTGACTTCTTAAAATTGCTTTCCTGGCATAGCTTGTGGCAACAAAGTCAGTTAGATATGTTGAAGACATGTGAAATTATGAAAACATCGCACTGTTGCTACCAGTCTGAATTGGTGAATCCAACTACAGTAAAACAGAGAATACCGTCTTGTTTTCCCTTCTCTTTGAAGACTGACGTACATTGTTTTGCACAGAGAGTATTTCAGCAACTCCGTTTGCAAAGATAGTTGAAATCATCAGGCATCTGTAGGTACACCACTTTATTCAGCTGGGTAAACAGCACACATATTTTCTTTTTGAGGATAATATCAAGTGTCCTTCAGATCTGCCTATTTTGACAGTATCGCACAAAGCGATACAAGGAGATGAATAGCAAGCACCATGAAAAAGGATCTCTTTTTTACATGTCGTATGTCAAAAGGATGTAGCAAGCATCACATCTTAGTTTGATAAATTGCTCTTCTTCATGTGGCAACACGTCTGGTTTAGGACCCACTCTTTAGCACTGTACTCTCTTAAACTGGCTTAAGATTTTACTCTCTTAATTTGAACTCTATGGGATATTTATTTTGATTCAGTAAGCTCCTCAAGTTCTAGCAAAGATATTAGAAATAAAAAGAAGGGGTTATGAAAGTACAAAGCTTAGCAGAAATCAGATTCTGAGTATGACCTGAAAGGACATTCCTGGTGTAAGATTTACCTATTAAATTTGAATAATCTTAAAACTGACTTTCTTAAATAACATAATAAGCTGGTAAGTAAAATTATTATTCAAATAATGAGATTTTATACATTCTTTGAAAGCTTATTAAAAATGCATCTGAGTTCATTTACAAGGATTTAGTGACCCAGCACTAAATGGAGTCTCATAAAATATGCGGTGCTTTCCGGAAATTTTAGCTCCAAACTGTGATTTGCAAATTGTGATTTGGGAGAACTTGCTAAAGTGTCTGTCCCTGAATTTTAAAAATCTCTGTGAAAAGCTACTTTTATGAAGATCTGTCAGTTGGCTAAAGCTGTTTCTTATGTCTCTCCTGGTTAGAATGTTGCATTAAAAAATAATTTTCAGCATTAAATGTTTTGCATATAGAAGATATCTGACAACTCTCATGGTTTATGAGACTTCATTAAGTCAACCTTAGTATTAAATTTTCAAAGAAAACACATGGAAAAATACTCCTTTGAAAGGTTTACTTTCACCTAACAATATATTACAGAAATGAGCACATTGTATTCATCAAATAAGAAGACATTTATAGTTATTTAAAACTTCAGTGAGAAATGAAGGCTGCTATGTGTGTTAGCTGGTACAGAATGTTAGCTGACTGCTTGCTTTTCCTGGACATTTTACTTTGTAAGTTCACTAGCCATACACCTGAGTATTCAAGTTGCTGTTGTCAGCGGGAAATGGCACTTATTTTCCAACCCCTTCTAAATGTTTAGGGTTTCTTATGTGGATGATTCTCCTAAGTAGCAGGTATTTATTCACTAAATTTGGGGCAGAAATCAGAGATTTCACTGCTGGCCTTTTAAAAGTTACCTTAGAAACGAGCTTTTGTTCTTCTTGGAAAGCCTTTCCTGTAACAGAGTGTTTCACGTTACATTATGCAAGAGACTAAGTGTTCCATCTGAGTAAGAAATTTGTATTACTCAAATACTTCTCTCTTTTTCTTGCAGTTTGAAAACAAAGAATCTATGTTCTTCTATTCTAATGGTGCTATACATATTAGAAAGAATAAACTTGTGGTAATATTACATTATATTTCTCAAGTAGTTTGAGCTACTTGGACAACATGAACTGTTTAATCCTCACAATATTTTCAGAGGTAGGTAAAGTAGCATAGTCTGAATATTTAAATGCAGAAATGAAACAGAAAACGTTCAACAGTATTCTTTTCAGAGGTTACAGAGTAATCTGTTAAAACAGGAATTTTTTCAAAGTTGGGGTGAACAGTCCAGTGTAATTGAAGTTCAGTTTATTTTCCATCCCCTCTTCCTAAGGATTGTTGAACTTTGGTAAGTGTTTTTTAGCACCCGGACATTATTCTATTCTGCACTGTTACTGTTTCTATATTATGACTTATAAAGGCTATTTTTAGATACTAGTACTACACTACAGATGTAAGCAGCCTGCAGTGAGAAAAATATATTGTTGGTTAAAATAGTTATCACATTTACCATACTTCTTGTTAGAGAGATATTGCAGCTGAATGTGTGAATACAGATTGCATTCATCCACTGTAGTTCAGTCAATGTCTGTGACCCACACATTCTCCAGAAGAGACCTGAGATTATCTATGCTGTCTTGTTTTTACAGTGTTAGCTCTAGTATTTTAAGTGGTACTTTACAGAGTCTTGTGTCTTTCTTTCTGGGACTGTAATGAATCAGCATCTCCTGGTGCAAAACAATGCCTGTGTTAGAAACTTTAAGGTACCCATGGTTCCATCATTCTTGCACTAACCTGTTCCAGCATCCTGAAAAATCTGCGGAGGGTGAACCAGCTAGTCTACGTGGAATTTTCAGAAATAAAATAAAAAATGACACTGATACTTCTTTGAGACAGCTTCACGCAGACACTAACTTTATTTCCATAAACAATACATTAATTAGCATGATGATTAGCAGAGCTGGTCAGGACTCTGTGATTTTATTAGAAGAAAACAGCTTGTTGAAGGGAAATTATGAATGGGAACTTGTCATATGAACAATTTTACTTTTTTAATTAAAGGAAGTGGAAAGCTTTTAAGTATTTTCAGAATGAAATAGCTAATTGAAAAATTAATACATAAACAGATAAAATCCATACCAGATTTTCATTTTTATTCTTGCTAAAAATAAAATGTATTCAAAATGCAAATAAAACATTAAAAGTGCATATTTAAGATTAATGACTGTAATTATTATTTTTAAATGCATGAAAAAGAATCCTAATCTCAAAATGAAAAAGGGGGGGAGAAATCATTTTTTACATGTAGGTGGCTCATTTTCTCACTAATTCTAACAATTCATTCCTTTAGATCTTCCTTCACACATTTAGACAGAACCAAAAGGAAAAAAAAGGTAGTTATCTACCTTTTTCACACACGTATGTTGATTCTGTTTTACAAAGTGTATAAAAGCATTTCCCATGTTGGTAATCATCATAAGCAGTAGGACAAAAGTCTATGGGAAAATTCTGTTCCATGTTAACTTGGGGATAAAATGACAGATAGAATACATCTTAATACTTCAAAAGTCTTGTATTGGTTTTGTCACTTTGTAGCATCAGCATACAAAGGTATTACTAACTGTACTCCAAGAAACCTCACAGTGCTTTTTCAGTGTTATGTTTCAACTCACATATTTTGTAGCTTTATTTTTATGGCTGCTTATCTTGCATCTTACTCTCAGTTCTTTTCATAAATGGGGCTATGGAATTTGGTGATGTGACCTTCTAAAATTTAGGGAGTAGCTCAGGAACTGTGCATATTGAGTTAAGAGCAATGTAACTGTAGACAAGTTTCCAACTTTGAAAATGGGATCCCAATTAATAACTAGATTTGCAATAACATGACACTGTGGTTGCTGAAAATTCATTGCTGTATATTATGCAAACAGTTTTCTGTCATTTCAAGAAGCAAGAGGTCTCAGTGAGCAAGAATATGCTGATGTAACCAAAGCTAGAATGAACATTTCAAGGTCTTCCAGAGATAGTATTAGCCTCAGGGGCACAGCATCCCAAAAATAACTAATGAAACTTTCAGAATATTGTGAAAGTGTCTCTCAGACGACAGGTTAAGTCAAATACAAAAAAGAAGATTCCTAGCAGACAGGGAAGAGATGAATGGGTTGCCATCAATCAAGACAGATGTTTTGTTTTGGCCCAGCTGGCAGTCTAATACCACACAGTCACTCAGTATCATAGAATCATAGA
>VZTO01016104.1:0-16849 GCA_013400615.1 Syrrhaptes paradoxus | reverse complement strand
CCCTCTCCTGGTTGGCTCCTCTAATCTGTATCTCAGACCACTTCACAACCTTAGCAAATCTCATAATCTCATACAACTATGCCCATACATCCAGCATCACTTCTTCAGTCACTTCTCGTTTCTCCAGCAACCCTGGCTTCTCACTCCTCAGGGGCTCTGTAATCTTGGAACCATTGCACCATCAGGAATAATTTAGTTTGGTAAGTGGTGAAGTGAGCTGAAGCTGTTCAAAGATGTCTTTCAATTGTTTGTCCATCTTCTTCCTCACTTTACTCCCAGAAAGACAATTCATAATTTCTGGATTAGTAGGATCTGATATATATTCCTTCAGATATTAATAATTGGGTCAGTTTCTTCCAATGAGAAAAAAAGTTAAACAGGACTTCAAGAAGAACAGAGATAAGCCACCTCTGAGTTCTTTTGAAATCCTACTCTATTTCTGGGTTGCATGAACACTGCACATGAAAAACATTTTCTGACTATAATTCACACAGTTATTTTTTCAGTCATCAGTAGTTGAAAATAAAGTTACAATCAACCTTTGTGTGGTCTAGTGGAAGAGAAATATATAAAATTGTTGATAATGACAGTGAATAGAACACACTTCCCAGCTGCTAGGAAGATGTCCCATTTTAAATCTGTTTGGTGGTATTTATTTTTTGATTCTGTGGAAAAAACAATTCAAAAGTAGTTGCTCTGAATGCATTCTGTGAATTAACCAACAAACAAGAAAAGGCTAACTACAACAATCATCTCTTCTTCATTTAGTGAAATGAGTTTGTCATGATTTCTGTGTTATTTGCAGATAACTGCCAACAACAGGAATTGTTTGAAAGTACATTTGTGCTCATGAAAAGAGCAATCCCACACAAAGTAAGCACCAAAACCAAAATACAGATGGCAGTTCACTGAAGTGAGGCCACCAGCAATTAATGTCCAGAACACAAAACAAAAACCAGTTTAAAATTAGTAAACTGTCCAGCTTAATGAATAAATTCCCTCCAAGAAGAGTTCTCATAGAGAAAATGAAATGACTAAAAAGCAGTGAGGCATTCAGCATTATTCTGATTTTAATAGTAAATGTCACAAATTTATGAACAGTCTCATGCGATTAAGTTTCCTGAAACAGCAGGAACATATTCTTGAAATAGCAGTCCTATATGCCACATTAAAGTTATAAATATTAATATTTCTCTAATAATTTTAATTCAAAATATGTAAATAGTTCTGCCTGTAAGAGCAGAAACTAGAACTCAAGTCTTTCACTCCATTCTCCAGGTAGGTGGGTACATTCACTACACTTGGTCCAACAGAGAAAGGTAGGGGAAAGAGGCAGGACGGACAGGGAGGGCAGGGGGAAGGGAGAGAGAAGGAGAGAAAAAGTGGTCATTAATGTATTTTGTGTGAAGTTCTGTTCCATAGGTTTGCTTCAGATTAATGAAAATCAAGTCTGTTCAACCAGGCCCCACAGGAGATGGAGCCTGGAGAAAAAGGTGGTGGAAACTGGAAAAATTTTACTTTTGAATGCTAGCGAGACTCAGGCACTGTGTTAGCATGTCTCTGTGCTAACAAGAGAGAAGCAATTGTGCAAATCTTTAGGGACTAAAAACTTTTACTGCCAAAAAGAAAAGGTGACTAAAACCTTGTTCATGGAGTTGCAGATCACACTTTTGGGTCTACTTACCTCCATTCACAGGGACAAAACAGCTTTCTAAGAAAATAAAACTTCAAATATACAGAGGACCTGAATGCAGGTGTGCCAAACACATGCCAACCACCAGCTCAACTTTCTTGCCACAAGGCTGACTTTACAGCGCTAAAGTTAGACTTTTATTATAGTCCTACATTACGCATTAGCATGGAAATGGGAGTACCTTCTGGAATGCTGAGCTTAATGCACACATTAAAGGGGCATATTCAAGCTGATGTCAAAAGCTCACATTCATATCCTAGTTTTGTCACTATTTTCTTGCCTTTGAAAAAACAAGCAATGTTTTAGCCTTTGTTTTCCTTCTTCAGAATGAAGTTAGAAACCCCTTAAAGAATCCTAAAAGTTATTATTATTTGTAAAAGAGTTGAAGCTTAGAAGTATTTTTAGAGGTGTGATGGGTTTTTTTCAAGTATTTTTAGAAAATACATATGGAAATGGTTGCATTAAGTATTTCAATAAACTGCAACATTTAGAGAGGCATAAGCTTATTATGAAGATATAATTTGCTTTTTGAACAGCAAGATTATATATTTATTGCCATCCTTCTCTAGCTATTCAATAATTTCCAAAGAGATATGCAAGAAAATCCCCCATGAGAATTTTGCTCTCAAGCTAAGAGAATATTATTTAGCCCTCCAAGATTCAAGGGTCAGTGTAACAGAAGTGAAAAGATAGTTTTAATAAAAAAAGAGAGTATGGCTCTAATGGAGAAAAAAAAAAGTTAATATTATGTCCTCTTCTTTTACCTCTGGAAGACCTATATTGTCAATAAAACAAAGAATAAATTAATTTAGATTTGAATTGCTGGTGACTTGGAGAATGTACCCATCTTTTGACTTCATTGACACTGTGCTGTCAAACAAGTCCTTTCATCTTTACTCACTTGTACAGTGCTTGAGATTGTGCACTGACATACTTGAGAACTGGTTATCACAAATATAACACATTACTGAGAGCCAACTGTGCCTGTGACTGTGCCAGAATGTTTCTGTTCTTGAAGTACTCAAATGTCAGTTTTGGTAATGAGATATTCAATGCTCAAGGTAGCCTCAGTCCAACAGAGAAAGCAGCAATGCCCTTTTTTTTTTTTCCTTTAACCCAGAAAGAAAGATTTTGCTGGCAAATAAAATATTCATTTTCAAATCAGGCTTGGGGATGGAAAGGATGAGATGCATTCAGATTTCAGTTCTTCCAAGATCTTAAAGAAGATTTCCAGATAATCATATGCAAATGCACTTTTTAAAAATGAATCCTACATATCAACAGATTTAGTCTGTCTGAAGTCTTTTATGATGATAACTGTATACAAAAGAATTGCATACTCTATTAAAAATATAATATCCACAACAATGCCACCAGTCATTCAGTTTTCTAGAGCATACTGAAATGTAGCACAGCCAATGGCCCCATATACCTAAACGGTAAGTCTACATACGTCTGCAAATACCACATCAAAAGCAACAGCAGCAACATCTCTTTAAGCAGGATTGCTTCTTTCTTCTTCTCTCCCTATTCACATGAATATCACCCAGTTAAAACAAAATCTACACAGAACCAGGATACTTAAATTCACCTTGACATCCAATCACCGGTCTATGCCCTAATTCTATAACTCATGCATGTAGAGCCACTACCCAAGAACAAGACTTAAATTTTGTGGTTATTGATGAGTTGGTAGCACAGTTAATTTCATTGTAAAAATAACTACATTGGATAATACATACATGAAATAAATACGTTTTGGATAATAATCACATTGCACAAAAAAGGGAGAAAAAGCACCCTTGCTCTTATCATTGCAAAGTACAGCTGCTGTGGCCTAATTAGCTGAACTCCACACACTGCACGTCCCACCAAGACACTAGCAGAAAATTATGAGGAACCAGTTGGCTGCTCCTCTCATTCTGTTAATTAGGCAGATTAGATTTCAATTGCAAATTTTAAACTGTCAGAAAGCCTGGAAGATTAGTTGAGTGAAAACCTGAAATAATGGAGGCCAGAATACCATCC
This sequence comes from Syrrhaptes paradoxus, assembly GCA_013400615.1. NCBI lineage: Eukaryota > Metazoa > Chordata > Aves > Pterocliformes > Pteroclidae > Syrrhaptes > Syrrhaptes paradoxus. Next base: position 13,128 of record VZTO01016104.1, on the reverse strand, counting down.
CAGGATAATTCACAGTCTTCCATAATGCCTTTTGCAAGCACAGGTATGGTGTGCAGTGTGGGAGCAGCAGCATGGGAGATGTTTTAAGTCCTAAATTGTCAAACAGATTTGACCTGGTGTTAACTGCCAAGTGTGAAATCATCACTTACTTCCACTTGCTCCGTTATTACTACAAATGAATATGGACAGAGCAGAACCTAGGCCAAAAGGAGAAACAGCAGTGCTTTTCAGCAGGAGGGATGGCCAAGCAAGCCTCAGGGCAGCTGCCAAGCTCAGCCTGATGCATCAGCAGGTGATGGCAGCAGACTCGGGACAAAGGCAGCCTAAAGCTGGGGAGTGCCGCTACAGTGTGCTTCACAAGTCAGCAAGTTTGGCTGGCCTCTGACCTAAAAAGAAAATTAACCTACTATGACCAATTGATTTGCCTGTAAAATGGAAATATTCTAGGCAGGTGTGTGGCCAGAAAGTCTCTTCCAAGTGGAGCAATTTAGACCCCCAGAGTTTGCCAGAGTCCGAAACCCATCCCACCACTATCATCCTGCCCTCAGCAGGATTTCCACCCCTTGTCCCATGCTCACCATGCAAACAATGCTGCATTTTCAGAAAATCTGCCAATTGTGAAAGTTGTTGTGATCCTCAGGTGCTCTGTTTCTCTCTGCCTTTTCTTTTATTTAAAGCAATTCCATTTGTTCTTCAGTATCTAGAGATAAAAGCTTAATCCACAAGGAAACACCTGGTACATATTTCCAACAACTGCAGTATTCAATTATTTGCAAAATAGTCATCAGTTCTTTTACAACTGTCTTTCAGAAACACAAGGATTTTCAGCCAATCAGGACATTTTCTTATTTAAACATTGATTTAAACAAGTAATCAGGAAGTTGAGAGAGAAATATTACAGTGCACAGAAAAGCAGCTATATTCTCCCCCTTAAATTCAGGTAATTTAACAAATTGTTTCTTTTAAAAACATCAGCAAGAACAAGGAAGGCAAATGGTAACTTTGTTTCATTACACTACAGAGATAAATCAGCTTTTGCAAAAGATTTCTAGCAGAAGGCATGTGTGTGCTAAGTTAGTATTTTTTCATGTGAAGGGCACGAGAGGACACAGAAATTTAATCACACACCACATTTCAAGAGCATTTTAGTATGTGATGAGACAAAATATTCTCAGCAGCTGCTTTACAATTCCTAAAGGATTCCCAAGCAAAACTTTTCCAAAACTAGGCAAAAATCAGTACATTAAAAATATCACTGAAAAGATTTGAACTTTGGCCCATTGGATGAAAACTGGCTTAACGAAATGCCAGGCTGGGAAATGTGATGTCATAAATGCATTTAAAACAAAACATAATTTCTTTTTCTTTTATCCAAGGCAAAGAATTTAATTACTCATAACAATTAACAGCATCTTGTGCTGTTGTCTTTACAGTAACTTTAGCTGAATGTCACCTGGTCTTTTTGCAGCTACCAGTTTTGAAATGCAGAACCACTCAATTTAGACACATTTATTTTTCAGTCAGCTGCCTTTATCATTTTGTTACTTCCATAAACACTTGCAGTCAAGGCATTCATTTTCTGAATATGAGCAAGGACCCTCATGCACTAAGAAAGCACTACCTCCTGCAATGCTTCGTACTGTTCTTCTATTTAAAAATTTTTCTCATACAGAAGCAGAAACAATAAAGTAAGTCACAGGTTACCAAATATAAGCCATAGAGAGAGAAGAGTAGAATAAAATCCAGGGCTTCAAAACTAGTACTGGTTATATGAGCTCAGTGACATTTTCATGTCAGGTCTGATTAGCAATTCAATAATATGCACCTATGCAAGTTTCATACCATTTTATACCAAAGGAACTTCATCTAAAGGTCCAGAAGCAGGACACTCATCTTTCATACATCAGAAACTCACTGGTCTTCAGGTTCCTCCTTGTTCATGTGGACACACTACCTATCAAAATGATGACTCTCTGTTTAAAGTCCTTTTAACAAAAAATGTACTTCCCTGATGCATTTAATACAGGCAAAGTGTTTGGGGTAACAATAACAAGAACTTGTGTCTAAGTGCCTTGAAATGCAGAGGAAATCCTATAGAAGCCTTTAAAAATCTTTCACAGTCCTCTCTGCTGATGAAGAAGGAGGCAGACAAAAGCAAGCATATGGATTTACAAAAGTTACAGCCACAGCAATTCCTGAAACTGAACTATTCCTACGTGGGTCAACCGAACCATTCCCAGAATGAAGAGGTGTTTCCCAGTGGTAGCCACCAGTATGATTGGTTTTGTACATGCATGTGCAAAAACCTAATTGTTGCCTAGAAAAAAAAAAAAGATAAAAATACTTCACAGTTTTATTTTTGTGATCCATTTATATTAGTGGAAAGGTGTACCTATGGGTATACTTACGAAAGATTTGCCGTGGGTGTTTTGTCAGCTCACTCAGCAGCCAGACTGTAGGAAAGAGCAGCAGCACTTGAATCTCTGCCCATAAAGCAAACTCAGCCCACGCAGATGACACACACCATAACCAGCGCACAACTTCACAAAAGGAAAGCAGGTTTTATTTTTATTCCCATCTCTCCTGTGTGCTTAGGAGATGAGCAGCGGGGCAATTAGCTGCACGGGCCCTGGCAGGATCCCAGTCTGCAGCCTTTGCCTGCACCCAGCTGGGCAAGACCACCAGCACACCTAACAAGCCACACGTGCATTATTTATCCTTCTGTTTGTACTTCTGCATCCAGCAGTGAAAACACATCCCTTTCCCTAAAGCCAGAGTGAATCAGACACTGACAAAACCATTACCTCTGCACTCCAAGAGCACTGAACCCCCTGATTCGTGTGCAAGGGGGCTGCAAGACCCCATCCTGCACACAACCGCCCCAAGCAAGCCAGGGCCAGTGCTGGCCCAAGGAGGCCCAGGAAGCCGGAAGTGGCCATCTTCTGAGCCTGCATGTGTACCACATGGTGAGTGAGGCTGCAGACCACGCCACAGAGAGCTGGCAGGCCTCAAAGTCCTGGCTCTCTTTCCTTGCTCCCATCTGCTGCCACAGATGTCCAGAGTTTATTACGCAGATGAGCTTGGACGCCTGCAGGAACAGCTGGAAGTGGGGAGCAGGAGCCAGCCTAATTGGATCCAGTGCTGGTCATGGCTGTGTTAAAGGAGGAAGCAAGAAGGAAAGAAAGGGAACTGTCTTCAGAGGCTGCAGCCACTAGTGAAACAGTTGAACACTTTCCTAGTCTTGCTTCCCCACATACAAACTGCTTTAGGTGCCACAAGACTATCACAAGATTGAGTCTGGAGGTTCTCTGTGGCCAGAGCTGGGGAGGCCCAGTACATGCTACAGAAATGTGGTCTGTTCTTGGGGAAAAAATGAAACACCCTGGGTTCAAAACTGCATCAGACATGAGCACTCTCAGTGTGAAAAATGCCCTCCCAAAGTTTCAATTACAGCCAGAACACCATCCACAAGATTGTTTAGGAAGATGAACAGTGTCTGCCAGCATATTTGAAACACACATGTATGGGGGAGTTTAGCAGATCTTTGGAAAAAAAACAAAACCCACTTATATTTACCAGTGCTGTGGTAAAAGAATGCTCAGGTATTTCTAGTATGGGCAAAACCCAGAAACTTTGCCTCAAGTTCTTAACTACTTTAAAAGTGCCTCCAAATGCAGTACTTGGAGTTATAAAATTTGATGAAGAAGCACAAGCAGCTGACTACTGAATGTGAACATTCTACAGTTAGTAACTTAAACTATAAAACCCCCGTGTGATTGTAACACAAACAAGACCTCTGATTTGCCACACAGTACACAGACCCATTTTGCTACTACCTAGTAAAATCACTCGTGCAGAGCACTCTGACTTAAATCAACTACCAATGAAGTAGCAGAAACTGATGCAAAGATGTAAGTTGCATTCAGAGTACATGCAGGACCTCTGAGCACCTTCTAGAACTTAAGTCAGGTGTGGCTGCAAGGAAGAAGGCCAAGATGCAGCACAGGTACTCCCTGGAGAGGAAACCCGGCAACACAGATTGAGAAGAAGCTATGGTACACTCTGAAGAGACATTTGGTTTGGTTGAACAGCAACAAAGATATGGGGACATCACTATAATTGGAACAGTCTGGAGATAGCCAACCAAGAAATTATTTCTGCAAGGACATCCAGCCAAATAGGAGGTAAAAAAAGGTCAAGTAATGCAAAGTTACAGGATTCATCGGATACAAATCACAGGACCATTCTACTATTCTCCCACCTTTACCATATATCTCTTTTGAATGGGCTATTAAATACTAATTGTCTTTCTTCTCTGAAGTAAATAACTCCTAACTGTGATTATTTAACAGTGTCATTAAATTTTGATAATTTAATCAATACTTGACTTGTGTGAGTTTTCACACTGATTGGAATTCCATCTCCCCGCCCTCAAACCCTGAGTTTCTTACATGCAACTTTCATTCTAATTAGAAATTTAATACCCTGGCAACACACTAATATATCTCCTTTGCCATGACTAAAATATATTATGCAGTCTAGAATCATATTTTATCATCTACACTAGAAGTATAATGCACTTTCATAATAGGAAAACCAACCATAATTTATAAACCACCACTTTTGTATCACAGCTCACAATTTTGTTAGTCTTCTTAAGAAGACATCTTCAAGAAAATGTCTAATGATCCAAACTAGAGGAATTATGGACTCATTTTTTCATTAGTCCTGACACAATTTTTGTAGCTATGAAAGTTTAATTTCCACGTCTTCTCTCTGTAAATCATTTGGAGCCTCTAACAGGTAACTCTTGAAATGGCCTCCAGATGAATGCTATCCTTTTCAAGTACATAAAAAGCAATGTTTTTAATATTTCTTTGCCTTCGCTGCTAAAGTAGTGATCAATCGTTACTCAGAATGCAAATTACCAGATGCATCATATTAGGACTGTCAGAAGACTGAATACTTTCGACAAGGGTACTAATGAAGCAGCACTTGGTTCTAGACCAGCATGATTGAGTATGGAGATCTCACCAGAATCCTGCACCAAGTTCCTCACTGACCTTGCATAAGACATTTCACTGTTTTAAAAAAGCAAAAAGAAACAAAAGAAGAAAAAAAATCAAGCAAAAGATAATGAATAACTAGCATTTTCCAAGATGGGAAATAAATTAGGCACAGCTCATCAAACAGCTGTACGACTTGCCACTTGCTTGACTGGTTCATTCCATTTTTTCCCTGAAGAACCTGGACAACATGGAAGAGGAGTCCATTTTGAAATAGTTGGTCTAGAAGAATTAGTCTTACTACCATGGAAAGGAGAAAAATGAACTAAGCAGGATAAGGTCAACACATTAACATTTACTTGAATTCAGATGCCATATAACTTTAATCCTCCTCAGTGACAGGCAAACCATCAGAGGGGTGGAAATTAGACTTCAACATTAATTCAAAATGCCTGGTTTAACCTTTAGAAAATAATTCCCTTTTCTCTTTCTTTCATTTTCTTGTTCTCCTGTTTCCATACACACAAAGACACTTTCCTGTTTCTTCAGAATTACCTATGTCTTTCTCAAGCTTTCAATTAAAAATTCGAGAAACTGCCCATGAGCACTTTATGAGACCTAAAGTACACATGTGGGACTTAAACTCCTTCCAAACTCCCATGCCTCTTTCCTGTAGACTTAACTGAACCAACAAAGATGAATGAGTAAGGATTAGCTTCTCTTCAACAAAAACACCAGTGGACAAACGTTAGCAGTCACTGCCTTGGAGTTCCGGGTGAGCTTTTCAATAACAAATCATCTGACAACAAACAAATGAGACTAAAGTTACAAAGAAAGACAATCACTAATTATTTTGGAAAAAAAGGAGTTAAGTATTAATGTTCCAATGGAGGAACACAAAGCAGGGTGGGGGAGATCCCAAATCTTAAGCAACTGGGACTTGAAAATACTTAAAACCAATGAGACGACTAAAGCTTTAGAAAGTATTTTATTTTGTATGGCTCTCTGGGGCTATCTAGGGCAACAGTACTCCTTCTCACAGAGAACCTTCACATTTCCCCAGGCAAGTGGACTGCAGCTCTGGAAAAGATCAGTTTAGGTAATCTGGATGTCCTAGATCAGCAAGATCATGACGAGATAACACAGTCACTTTGTCTCAGACAGGACATCAAAGAGGGTAAAGTATACTGCCCAAAAGGATTGAATACACTCAGACCCAGAACCAAACTGCTAGGAGCCAACTTGTCTTGCTGAGAGACAGCCTGCAAAGATGGAAATTTTGCCAATATGGTGATATATGTGTTCCTGACTACATCAGTACAGATCCTTCTTCCTCTCCATAAAGGATTTCTGTCTACCTTCATGGAGGTTAGTGTGAGAGTGCATATGAGAATGTATCACTCTCATAAACATAAAATATCTTAATAGTTTCAAAACTGTAAAACTTTTGATAAAAACAAACATCTGCTATTCCTCTTTAGATAAGGCACTGCAGTTGTACATACAAAAACGAGGATAGCCAGTCCCTGCATAGGATGAGACACAGGAATGTTACTGAAGGCAAACATATGCAGAAATTCTGCAAATGTGATCACACTACCTGAGGAAGATAATCTCTTCATGCAGGGACTTCAGAAAACTCTTTCTCCTTCCCATTCTGTGCTCCCAAGGGGAAAGTGAACTTACCTGGGTGGTGAGGGCCCAATGGGCACAAGTGGCAGTGAGTGCCACGCTAGCCCCTGGAAAAATAACAAGTGCTTTTGCATTTTTTGTCCACCTGGCATCACCTCCAGGTGATGTGGAAAGTCATGTGAAGCAGGACAACACTAAAGAAGTGGTTCTTACATTGGAAGGCATGTGACAAGGAAAAAAAAAACAAAACAAAACACAGATTCCAGTTCTTAACAATAGATAGAACTAGGTAGGTTTATCTCATTTCACTTCTATTAAAAAAAAAATCTGAATCAAAGCTATCTTCCTTATTTTGCTTGCTTCCATCATCACTGTGGTCAAAGAAGTTCCATTCTTCTTGTTTCTTGCCTGGCACTAACTTTCTTTATTTTAAATACAAACCACTAGAGTACTCATTTTCCAAATTGCTGCATTTTTAAACATTCTAAATAGGACATTAGTTCATAGCATGAATGTTTTGAAATCTGATCAACAAGCCATTTCTCAATACATTAAGCAAAGCAAGCAAAATTAGGCTGTTTTATGTCAGATACTTAGCACAAATCCCTTAATAATGTGTTTGAGTGCAGAAACCATTAATAAATGCATAATTCCCTAAGACAGGCTTGATTAATTAAGTCATATGTGTATCCTTCTAATTAAAAAAGAACATTAGGCAGATGAGTGGAATTTCTGAGTACAAAATTCAAAGGCTGTTTTGCTTTTATTTGAACAATGAAAGAAAAGCTGCTTGTTAATATAGCTGCCAAAAAAGCAGCAAGAGTGCTGACACAAACCCCCCAAACGCTGACTTATTCAAAACAATTAAGTATTTATTCACTCATCTGTAGACCAATTTTTAATCAGGTAGCTGCTTGATTTATCCAGACAGTTCAGATTACAAGGGCAGCTGGTGTTAATATACATATAAGTAGATGATATGTAGGTTGCATTTCTTCTCACCAAGTCATCTAAAGCCAAAATTTTAGAGGTTTTTGAACTCTCAGGAATAACTTTTTTATGGAAAAATAACAATCTAATAGTTGACTCCAGACTCTTCTCAAGCACTTCTGTTAACTGTTGCGTGGACTGAAATTTTGGTATTATGCCATAATTTTCAGCAATACTGAAGTAATAACTATTTTTAAATGCATAGTTCTGTTAAAATAATTACCTTTTTGAGGTTTCTTTTTAAACCAAGTAAACAAAAATGGAAAGAACAGAAAACATAACATTCTGCAGCATAACAGGAACATAAAAAAAATTCTGCTAAACTAACAGATACTGTTAAACATAACAATTTTGCCAAGTTTATTTTCACAGATAAGTAGGACTGATAACAATCAGCACAATTTGGTATGACAATGCTAGTGGATAAGCCCCACACAATAATGTCTTAGTCTAAGAAACAGGAATATTTTGAGGTTAAAATGGTAACGTTAAGTGGCCCCTATAGGTAGGCAAGCCTGGTACCTGTCAGGAACAGAAAGACTGATCTGCAGGATTAGTCCCAGTTGGAAAAAGGACTCCACTGCTTTGAGCAGGGGATTGAACTAAATGATCTCCAGATATCACTTCCAAAATAAATTATTCTGTGATGTGGGCCCTTGAGGCACTGACCTACTTACAGAAACACAATGTCCTATTGCTGTTTAATTACAGGGAAGTGCTTTGATTTTGATGAGAAAACAACCAGGTGTCTGCGAGCAAGAGTAGGAAACAATGAATAAGCAGAAGTAACTGATAGACTTGACATAGGCTTGACAAAATATGCTGCATTCATGGGACAGGGAGGGGAGGGAGAAGTAGGAACAAGGGCACAGGAGTGACTTGAGTAAGATTTGTCAGAGTCCCAAGAAATGTTGTTTGGGCTCAAAATAGCTGACAAAATTGCCTGAATCTGCTGACCTAAAAGAGGCTCAAAGTCAGGCAACAGATCCAGTTACAAAGCCAGTGAATTGGTTTCTCCAAAACCAGCTGATGATTTGAAGGGATTAAGTCTTTTAATTCTTCAGCTTCTATACCCTACACCATCAACATAAGCAATACTCCAAAGAAAACCAGCTCAACACAAAACCAGCCAGACAACTGCTGTATGTAGTCATAGTCAGTTGCATCAGCCAGATTTCCAGGCCTTACGCCTAGGCAATGAAACAACTCTCAGTGAGAGTGACAAGAGCGAAAAAAGGCTCACCATGACTTCTGGTCTTTCCCCTGGGTCTTCATCTAAAAGACAGTTGGCTGCAACCACCGAGGGAATGGTCTGAAGCTTAGACAGACAGGCTGAGTCTGGAGCTATGAAGAAGCCAGTACATTACTACATCAATGAATGCGAGATGACTTGCTGCATTGGATATGCGGAAAAGGTACACGAGGGTGCAACTTTTGTGCAATCTGGAATGTGACTTTGAATTAAGCAGTAATCCACTTTATTAGACAAGTAAGAACTGCATACAGCTCATCATTTCAGTCCCAGCTCCAGATTTGGCTTACATAGCACCTGTGGAGAGGCACACAAGGACGGGAAAAAAGATTTATCTGCTCTGCTGCTTCTTTGGGATGGGTGTCTATCTGAATGCATGAGACTTCCAGAAACAATTCACAGACTTGCAAGCACTAAATTCCAAGACAATGTAATTGGCACCAGCGGTCTTTTTGACTTGAGGGGAAGTCTGAGATCTCCACATAAAGAAAGACACTTAAGTACCTCTATCCAGAACGACATACAGCATTGCACTTACCCTTGTCTGCTTTTACCATAACACATATGCAGGCATCTAGCAGACTACTACTCTTCAAAAACCCAGTAAAGAGGACTTAACAACAAGACTCCCAGCATAACACAATAAATCCTGTTCCTAAAAGGTTAGAGAATTTCAGCAGATCTACAGAGACAAGACACTGGACGGGACCAAGAAGAACATGTACAGTAAAAATCTATTTGAAAGAAGTTTAAATTAGGAAATAGAGAGTGTTTTTATGAGAAGTAAACTTGAAAGTTGCTTGCCTGATAGTAAGGTCAATAAATATTATAGGAACAACAGAGAAAACAAACACAATCAGTCTGGATTTAAGTGTTCAATAGCAAATCCTGATAAAAAAAGGCTACAGCTCAAGACAGGAAAAAGAAAATACGGTTTCCATATTCTAAAGGGGTTTGAGTTTAATGGAATTGATTTTTGGCATGGGAGGAAGAAACATCTATCCTACAAATCAGCCTCCTTTTCCACCAGTCTTGCTTTCCAACACAACTCAAACTCTCTGTGCCTTTGTGCAATGTAATTAATTCCATGAAATTATTTCTTCTTTTTAGGAAAACTGTCTTCTTTCTAAAGTTACAAGCCTAGTTTCTCATGTTGTTCTGAGCTCTCCAGCTTGTTATTGTGCTGTCTGCCATCTCCCGTGCCCTTTGTGTGCTGCCCTCCCCTCTAGATTTGCCAAGTTTAGTGGACTCTCAGGAAGATACAGTCTCTCTCATCCTCAGTCATCAAACTCTTCCTTTCCTCTCCTCCTTTCTACTGTTCCATCCGCAACCTTGTCAAAAGCATACATATTTTATTTTGATGTTCTAGATTGTAGGGGTTCTGTTTGTTGTTTTGTTTTTTTGGGGGGGACGGGGGGTGTTTGGGTTGTTTTTTTTTTTTNTTTTTTTTTTTTTTTCAGAAAAAAACCCAACATATTAATCAGTTATACTGCATATTATACACACGAAAATGAGAGCTAGAACAGTCTGGAACTACACAGTTTGACCGATGAGGCTATTCCTGGTTTAAATTATTTCAGAATGTGATTGAAGTTATCCTGGTATCTAAATGTAAATCAAAATCAAGCCTTGCTCTGCAGACAGGCATTGCAAAAATCTCCAGCAGGTGGACTTTTTTAGATATTGTTAGTTTTTCCTGAGCACTTCTTTTCTGCTCTTACATGCCCTTGGCTCCTGGCTGCCAATACACTAGAGTTCATGTATGTTCCCTGAAGATCAGCACTGCATCACAGCTCATCTTTCCTTGCGACTCAAGTCAGACTAACAGTCAGGTCCACATGTTTTAATCTTTTAAGGTTAAATGTCACATCATACTAAATAAAAAAAAAAATCCTACAATTGTTAACATACATAAGAATTTCTCCTCTCCTTCAAAAATCTTCCTCCCTCTACTCTTTCTCTTGCTCTGTCTCCTGGATCTAAACCTAATAAACCTAGACAATTTCAGAATACATTTTACAAGAAAGCACTGCTTTTTCCTCTCTTGTTTTCTTTTTTTTTTTTTTTTTAAACTTATTACTCTGCTTTGTAGTAAATGTTTACTGTCCAAATACGCATCCCAGGAGACCAAAATGGCTCTTGTTTTCCCCTTTCCTATAAACATGTAGCAAAACAACATTTAGACTACGTGTGCTGACATACTTCAAAAACAAGAGAAAAATATTTGGCAGCTTTCATCTTCACTAAAAATAGCACCTCCATCTTTGTAAGGCTTTACTATGGTGGATCTTAAGGACAGATGATGGAGCATGGCCTCCCAGAAACAAGTTCCCTTAACAATTACATTTTCCTCCCTTCTACACAATCTCAGTGTCATTAAATGTTTGCAGAACATTCACTGCAGGAGACAAGGGCACAGCCAATTCAGACCAAAGCCCGGAACAGCGATAAACACTGAAATTCTGGAACCCACCTAATGGCCAAGGGTCTGGATCCAGGGCCAGGATACAAGCCAAGACTGAAGCCAAAGACGGGAACTGAACAAGCTGCCAAGAGGCAGGAACCAGAGCCAGGATGTGATCCAAGGGTTGGGACTCAGAGCCAAGATATAAGCCAAAGGTCAAGAACAGCTGCCAGGGGCTTGCATCAACAACAGGCTTCAACCCTTCAACAGCTGAAGAGCAAATGCAGACACCACTTTAACACCCAGCAACTAACTACTTGGGATGGCTGCACGTGTGACTGTGCTGCTGAAAACTGCCAGGCCTCACTCACCCAGAAGTTTCTAACAGGCTCCAACTAGCACTGAACTCAGGCCAAACACAGCAGTCCAGACCCAAATAAGCTGCAAACTATTTAATCACAGCTAAGTATCAGTACTGGGCACGAGGTAAAGTCTGAAAGTAGCATCACAGTTTTCTTGCTCCCATAGGCCTGAATCAACCTGATAACTCAGGCCTGCGGTGCTGCATCCTCCTGCTTCTGACAGGGTACACTACAACATACATTACTACCACTGTACATCAGGAAACAGGGTGGGGTTAGGTGACCGAAGTGAAGATTGAAACACAAAAAAGTTACAGGTACACTTTTGAGGTTAGTTTCATCAACAAACTTGTGTCTGTGGAAATGGATATTCCAGTAAAGCCAGTTGGAAAGTTGGCCCCTTTATCAATAATCAAGCTGTCATACTCACTAAAACAAAATTTAGGAGAAAAGCTAATGTACAAACATGTCCTTGTGCTCAGCCACATATAAATAGCCATAGTGTCATAATTAACTCACTCTCTCCTACAAGGTCTACAAAGTCTGAACTGAGAATTAGAAGTTTCAGAAATCAGAGCAGAAGAACAGCATGAAATACCATGTTACAATCTTTGGGTAGCCAAGGAAAAGGAAAAAGCATCCAAGCTGTATATATAACAAGAGGGTTTATCTAACCAGTAAGCTAATAAGCTCAAGTGGTGGAGGAATAAACCAAGACAGATAATCAGAGTCCACTGCACTGACACATCCAAAACCCATTCAACTACAATTAGAACCAATGATAAAATAGCATTGTCTGATTTGCCATGATTAAATACCTGGCACTTCCCAAAACTTCTTCCTCTCTTTATCATGTTTGCAACAGGTTTTAGTGACATGTATATATTTTTCCTTCAAAATACCTTTCAGTTTTTATTTCTGCAGATGCCTGGGGAGGTATAGATTGGATATTAGGCAAATTTTTTTCACCAAAAGGGTTGTCAAGCACTGGAACAGGCTGCCCAGGGAAGTGGTTGAATCACCATCCCTGGAGGTATTTAAAAGAGGTGTAGATGTGTCATTTAGGGACACAGTTTAGTGATGGACTTAGCAGTGTTAGGTTTACAGTTGGACTAGACGATCTTAAGAGTCTTTTCCAACCTAAATGATTCTATGATTCTATAAAAAACAAGTTTTGCATTACTAGCATCCAAAATCATCAAGAGTCATGGTCTTCATTCTTTTTCACATTTGCATTTTACACCTGCCTGTCAGGTAAATGCCTGCTTATGAAGGAAAAAGGTGATGTTTTCATTTCGTTGCCTTCACAAAGAGTTTGTAAATGCATGAAAAGCTGAATTAAGCTTGGTTTAGAATTTATAGTAGCTTGTAAACTTTGCACTCATTATAAACACGTGTATATGCACATGAAAAGCTGTAAGAAGTGGAGGACGGTAAAGGGGTCCCTACATAGGAAGAAGGTTTAATTTGTTCAAAAGCCTG